>CM069916.1:12439443-12647222 GCA_036172215.1 Camellia granthamiana
GCGCGAGGTCCCCCCCGCGGACGTGCTACAGGTGGCCACCGGCTGCAAAATAGTATATCGGCCAGAAATAAAGTGCCGGTCGGCACTCTTTCCTGCCGGTCGGCACAAAATCCCTGCAGAAGACAGTTTGACAGCAACAGCAAGCAGGAGTGCATGGTATTGGATTTTTGGGCATATTTATGCATGGCCAATGCTTCCTATCATGAATGGGACTCAAGGAAACATGGCTCTTGGTTCTAGGGCTATCAATTGTGTACCTTGGTGCATGATAGCCTAAGATACCAAGGTTGCATTTCAATGTAAAAATGCATGCAACATAACGATGATAACTAAGTCCCTATCATGCCAAAGTCAAGGGCCTTAGTGACATGGGAATTGAGGTGTGTTTTGTCACTTGGAGTACAAACACGCCTCATTTCCCACACTTGGTTTGACACCCCAAACCAAGTAATGAAATGCAATCCATGCAAACATGCATCAACAATGCAACATGACACAAAAGTGTAAGGCATGCCAAATGCTATGTAACATATCATGGGAAGTATACAATACTAAGCATGCATAATGCAAAGTGTGATACAAACATGAACACCTAAGGCAATAGGATTGTCTTATGTCAAGACCATGTTGACTAAGCATGCAACACACATATACTAAACATGCAATGGTAGGCTAAACTACAATGGGACAGCCCTCAAACCTCCTTAAAACAGTGGCAAAACATGCCCAAAATGATGACCAAAACTCATGCAAGCATGCAAGGCAATAGGCCCAAAACCAAGGGCACCAAAGAGAGTACCTTACTACCATTATCAAGGCCACTCATGGCATGCATCTAACAACCAAAACAGACTTTTATCATGTAAAATGACACCCAAAACCCACATATGGCGGCCCCAAAATGCATTAATCATGCAAGCATACACAATGCCAAATCCTAGACATAAAAGGGGACACCCTTGAAGCATGAAAATGGTCACATATGTAAACATACACACATGATTTATGGACTGAAATAGGGTCACAAATGATGCCAAATCATGAGGATGATCAATGTTGAACATGCTAGGAACCAAAATGCATGAGGCTTACAAGCCTAGAATACAAAGCAACCATGTCAAGCACACTATATATGGCAAAATCAGTGGCTCACAGCCCTAAAACATGGCAAATCAAGACCAACATCTTCAAGATGCTAAGCTAAAAAACATGGAGATACATGAGGCTAAACACATGGCATGTCTCTAAGCAAAATGGAACATTACAAAGCAAGTGTGGGAAGCATGTTAAGGGCCACGAAACCAACCTTAGACAGAGGTATAACATGACTTAAAACACCCCAAAAAGTTCTGAAATGAAGCCAAATGCAAGCATGCACACATGCTACCTCATGAGCCAAGAATGAAAGCCAAAGATGGACAAAGGGGAGAGGGGTGTCCCTCCCCTATATGAGACTTCAAAACACACCTCCCCTCACCACTGAAAACCCACTTGGTTTTCAGTGGTGAGAGGACCAAAAACACCGAAAGTTGGACAATGCTCCAAAAAAAAGGGGCACAAAAGGACCAAAACAAGCCTAAAAGAGTGAGGCCCTCACTCAAATGCAAAAGTGACCTTAATGAATGTTCTTGAGCAAGTAAAAACAAGGTTTTTTTTTATGTTAAACACAAACCCAAAAACACAAAGCAAGAGGGGTAGAAACTAGTTGCAAGAATGGGGAAACTAAAGCAAAAAAGTTTACCCTTGAAGATCCAATGAAGAACAGGTGGAGCAGCCCTCCTCTAGTGACCAAAACCAGTCCAAGAATCATACAAAACAAACCTCCAAGGCCTCCCAATCTCGGATTAAGGTGTAGTAGTGTGTGTAATGGTGCAAAAGTAAGGAGAAATCACACTTTTTGGTCCAAAAACACATACACAAGAGGAGAGAGAGGGAGATATAGATATATATGGATGTATATCAGAGAAATATATGTATAAGCTCTGGTTTTGCCCTTAAATGTCTAACCCCATTAAAGGGAGAGAAGGCTTGCTTATATAGGCAACAAAAGGCTCTAAGCTTAATGGCTAAGCAAGAGGAAAGGGGCCAAGGGACCAAGGGGGGGCAAGGCTTCTTGGAGAAGCCAAAACAGCTGGCCAAGCTTCTCCAAGAAGCTTGGCCAAAAGGGTTTCAAGCTCTCTAGAAGCTTTAGGGAGGTCAAAGGTGCATATGGGCCAACCCTATGCACGGGGAGGAGAGATGGTGTAATCCAGCTGGCAACAGCTGGCATGCACCATCCTCAGGGGGGTTTCAGAAGGGTCACGGCCAGCCAAAAATGTCACCCGGCACAAAAAAGTGCCGGTCGGGCAACATATAGTGCCCGACCGGACCAAAGATTTGGATAAAATAGTGCCGATGTCCACTAGGGAGTGCCGGTGGAGGTGTGGGGCAGCCGGTGGGATTCAGGGATGGCTAACAAGCCTCCCCCCACCCTCAAACGCAAAAACACAAGTGCTTGGTGCCAAAACCAAGCACAAAACAAGCCGATTGAGAGATCCTGAGGCACGACGTGCAGCCGGGGCCTCCGGGAACTCAAAACAAACACAAACACGGATAATCATCGGGTGTTCAAGCGGTGACGTCCAAGTCTTGAGGACGGTCAAAAATAGGGTGTCTACAGTTGCCCCTCTTTGACAGAACTCGAAAGTCATAACGATGACGGGAGTGAATGTCGAAGCCCAGAGACGACCCATTTTTGACAAGGCCAAAGACTTGGACAAACATGCAAGACAAACAAGGTATGTGCCCGAAGGCAGGGGCAAAATGCAAGACGACGCAAGAAGCCGAGCATAACTTATGATCATGCAAAGAAAGCTGTAACGAAACACGCATGCAACAGTTTTAAGCTAGCAAACTCCAAACTACACTACAATGCAGAAAGGGTGTATGAGAATTGTGCAATTCTCGATACGTCTCACGCGGAGAGTACAATACCTGTCCGGTTCGTCTGGTCATGCCAGCTTCAAATGAGCCGTACATACAATATCGTGCCTGAAAAGAAAGCAAACTTAACAGCGTATGACATTGTTAGCAACATTCACAACAGTGCAATCGAAAGTGGCGTGACAACGCATGCAATGTGTATAGAAATTGTAATTGAACACATGTAGTAAAGCAGAGCACGCATGCAATGCAATGTGTATAGAGAATTGTAATTGAACACATGTAGTAAAGCAACGCACGCAATACGGTGCAATGTGTATAGAAAAGTTTGAACACATATCAGTAAAGCAAAGCACGCATACAATGCAATGTGTATATAGAGAAACTTGAACACATATCAGCAAGCAAAGCACGCATACAATGCAACGTGGTATAAAAGGTAATTGAACACATGTAAGTAAAGCAGAGCACGGCATGCAATGCAATGTGTATAAAAAGGTAATTTGAACACTTGTAAGTAAAGCAAAGCACGCATACAATGCAATGTGTATAAAAAGGTAATCGAACACATGTAAGGTAAAGCAAAGCACGCATAGCAATGCAATGTGTATAAAAAGGTAATCGAACACATGTAAGTAAAAGCAGAAGCACGCATGCCAATGCAATGTGTATAAAAAGGTAATTTGAACACATGTAAGTAAAGCAGAGCACGCATACAATGCAATGTGTATAAAAAGGTAATTGAACACATGTAAGTAAAGCAAAGCACGCATACAATGCAATGTGTATAAACAAGGTAATTTGAACACATGTAAGTAAAGCAAAGCACGCATACAATGCAACGTGTATAAAAAGGTAATTGAACACATGTAAGTAAAGCAGAGCACGCATGCAATGCAATGTGTATAAAAAGGTAATTGAACACTGTAAGTAAAGCAGAGCACGCATGCAATGCAATGTGTATAAAGAGAAAACTTGAAATTGAACATGGTAAAAACATGATGTTGAAATGCAACGTACTGCAACATAGTATGATTGAAACAATTTCTTTTGAAATTCACAAGATATAAAAGGATACGAGAAGGGACATCCTTCGCATGTTCCGAGCATCGCTCACAAAAGTCATGGCTTGAAATCAACTCGAAGATCCATTAACATTCCAGGAGTGCACTTTCCCGCACTGTTCTTGAATGATGAAGGTGTCAGACCGCACAGCCAACCCAGGCACGGGCGCGGGAGGTATTCTGACTACAAAGGGGAGGTTCCTGGTATTCAATCCAGCACTCTGCTACCCTGCTATTTTCCTGCTTTACTTTCCTTTTTTCTAGGAGTTTAAGCACATTGCACTGCCTCAGGCGGGTTTAAATTCTTTTGAAATTGCGGGTTTTTACAAAAACATATGACGGAAATGAAACAGCTATTCGCTTGAAAAGGTGTTGCATTCGTGTGCATCGCATCGCAAGGCATCACATAACAATGTGAATGAAATTGAAACTGTTTTTTGAAAGCAAAGCATCGCATCGTAATAACCAGGTAGTGAACCGACTTACAACTCGATAAGCAAAACAAAGACTCGACAGACTAGCCAAGTGCAAGTACAACTTGATAGACAAAGCAAAGACTTAAAGAGAGTGACATACAACTCGATAAGCAAATATACAACAACTCGATAAACAAATACGCGCGACTCGGCGGGAATCAATCACCGGAGAGTGCTGGAAGTGGTGGAATTCCCCAATATTCAGCATAAACAGCTTAGAAAACACAGGGGGAAGACCATCGGCTGGACACAAAGGTCATCGGCCGAGGAGAATGGTCATCGGCACATAATTTGGTCGGTCGGCACAAAATTATGGCCGGTCGGCACTATTTACTGCCGGTCGGCTGTAGACTGTCTGCACCAGCAGAATGTTGACATGTGTCCTCCACTCAACCCTATCCTCTTCAAAAGGGTCTCAGCTTCGTGGTTCTCTTCATTTCCACACTGATTTACTCCAAATGGAAGAATTTCTTGCCCAAAATCTCGCAACTTGGATTAACAACTTGGATGGCTCGGAAAGGCTGAATTTCCGGGCTTTCGGCATAAATGCACTATTCACTTTGCGCCGTACCCCGCTGCATTTTCCATTCCTCCATGCCGCGGCAAGGTTCTGGAACCCGGTAACACATGTCTTTAGCTTTAGCGGGCAAGAGGTGTGTCCCACTTTTGAAGATTTCCAAGCTCTAATGGAATCTGGGCGTAATGAGGAGATCCTGCCCCAACTTCGTTTTGGCCATGCCCAAGCCTTAGGACAAATGTGTGGGCTCTCAATGCCCGATGCTCGTTCTCTAATTTGTGACGGGACATTAGATGTTCCGAGCTTGGTTTGTCGTTTTTCCGAGACTGGTGATCGCGACGACCATTACTGGCAAGGCTTTCGGCGACACGCCCTCTGTCTATGCCTGCTTTCTCATTTTCTGTTCGTCTCTGGTTCCGGAGGGCCCAGTGTCCGGTTGATTGAGGTTGCCCAAGGCTTGAAGGAGGGCAAAAGCTGCATTGCCATGATCCTGGCTGAGACATTGCTGGGCTTAGACGCCTTTTATCGTCGAGAGACGACCAGATTAGCAGGGAGTCCATTGTTACTGCAGGTAATGTTTCCCACCCAATCTCACATTTATGTTTGCTCACATCACTCGGCCCTCAGGCTCGGTTTTTCTCACAAAAACCCTTTTCTCACTTTTCCTCTCATCGTACATCTCTCTATTCTTTATTCTCTCATTTTCTATCCCTCCTCAGGTGTGGTGGATGGATAAACTGCAAGTTGTGGACTCCTGCCTAGCATATTCAGCTCGTGGTTACTTCTTCAGGCAACGCCTAGTTGATGCCCTTGACGAGGGTTGGTGGTTTGAATGGATATGCAGTTTGTCCGCAGACCGCATTGCGTGGCGATGCCCTTGGCTCAATCTCCCAATGATGAGTTACAGTATGACCCGTCAACCCGGGATGCAATTGATTGGCTTGACTCACTGTGTCTTCTACTTTCCATTCCATATTCTGCGTCAATTTGGTCATAATCAGACTTGCCCGCCGGAAGGGATAGAGTACCCGGCCACATTCCCGATTCGAGGCGCACAGCTGGCCCGATATGCCACAGCATGGAGGACGAGAGAACTCCTGGCCCCCGCTCCCACTTTCAGCTGCACTTTGTCTGATGAGTGCTTAGATTGGCTTAACGAATAGGCACAGGAGGGGCCTACTTTGGCATCAGAGGCTTCGACCAGCTCTGGGAGGGGGCGCAGGGACGTTTGACTTGACCATGCCCCGGATTTATTGCTTTATTAGTACTTTCAAGTTTTCTTTATGAATGTAATAAAAAGCAACTTCAATTGTATGCAAGAGCAAGAGAACTCTATTTGAAATCATTGAAATTGAAGGTTGTGGTACTGAAAATTTTCCATTTTGGTCCAGAAATGGTCTTAGTTGTAAAAAGATTTATTTGAACAAAGTCATCTTCATTAAAACTTTTCAAAACTGTTTTCGATATGGATCAGAACTGGACACGCCTGAGATCTGTCACTGAGATGCACAACCCCGGATCCCAGCAACTGGAAAGTTGCCCCTAGTCTGAATGGTACCACAGCACCTCCTGGCAACGGAAAGTTGCCCCTAGTCTGAATAGCACTGCACCGGAGATTACGATGAATGCTGATGGACAAGGATGACTGAGATGATCAAAATGAACAAAGTTGATCGGGAAAAATGTTTATGGCTGAACTTCAGGATGAAGCTGCCTACCTATCCCAAAGATGGGAATCAAGCCTTACGTAGTTCATGCTTGGGTTTACTCGAGTATTTTCACTCTCCTTTTGCGCTCTAACTTTTGCCAAGGTCGCCCTTTGCGGGTTTTCAACCTTGCGAGCTCAGTTTTTATATTTTCTATTTTTTTTGTGCTCTGAATTTTGCCTAGGTCGCCCTTCCGGGTTTTCGGCCTAGCAAGCCTCTCAGGGGTAATATTTCTTCAACTTGTCCATGTTGATCGGTTGGGAGAACTCTAGGCCATCTAGGTCCATCAGAACCACAGCTCCACCTGACCAGATAGACTTGATGATATAAGGACCTGTCCAATTAGGTTTGAACTTGCCCCTTGGGTCGTGGATGGGAGCTCGGTTGTCTTTGAGCACCAAATCTCCTTCCTTCAAATTCCTGGACTTAACCTTCTTGTTAAAAGCCCGGGCGATTCTGCGTTGATATCCTTGGACATGGTACAGTGCTTTTAATCTCCTTTCATCAAAGAGCATGAGTTCCTCGAATCTGCTCTGCTGCCAATCTGCCTCAGCTATCTGACACTCAGCCAGTACTCGTAAAGACGGAACCTCAATCTCTATGGGTAGAACGGCCTCCATCCCATATACCAAGGAATACGGAGTTGCCCCGGTAGAAGTTCTAATTGAAGTGCGGTAGCCCCACAGAGCAAACAGCAACTTATCTGGCCAGTCCCGATAGGTTTCCACCACCTTCTGCAGTATGTGTTTGATGTTTTTGTTGGTGGCCTCAACTGCTCCGTTGGTCTGCGGCCGATACGTGGATGACTTATGAAAAGCCACATTATATTTCTTCAACAAATCAATCACCTCCTTCTTGAAGTGAGAACCATTGTCTGAAATGATCTCATTCGGGACTCCATAACGACAGATAATGTTGTTTTTGATAAACTTTGCGACATACGAAGCCTTCAACACGGCATAAGATTGGGCCTCGACCCACTTCGTAAAGTAATCTATTGCTACCAAGATAAACTCATGCCCATTCGACCCCTTCGGGGTAACAGCTCCAATCACATCGATCCCCCAAACTGAGAACGGCCATGGCGATGTCATGCTGTACAGCTTTGATGGCGGGATGTTCATACGGTTTGCGTGAATCTGGCATTTGTGGCATCGCCGAACAAAACCGATACAATCCTCCTCCATGGTAGACCAGTAGTAGCCTTGTCTGAGGATCTTTCGTGCCAGCATCACTCCATTCATATGTGCCCCACATTCCCCTCCATGGATGGCCTCCATCAGGCGCTTCGACTCTTCGGCTTCCACACACAGCTTGTGCATTCCCAGATGACCTCTTTTGTACAACTTACCCCCGCAGATGATAAACTGAACAGCCATTCTTCTGATTGCTCTCTTGTCCTTGGCATTTGCCCCTGGTGGATATGCCTCCTTTTCCAAGAAGTTCCATATATTGTGATACCAAGGGTTGTTATCCTGCACTTCATCTATGGCAGAGATTGACTCGTAGGCAGGTGCAAATTTCTGGTCAATAATGACTGGACGCATCCGGACCCCAGATGGGATGTCTATCATGGAAGATAGAGTTGCTAGCGAATCTGCAAACCTGTTGTTCTCTCTCACTAGGTGAGTGAAATTTAACTTTTCAAACCGAGGAATTAACAAATCCAAGGTCTGGTGGTAAATTATCATCTTCTCCTCCTTGACTTTCCAGTCTCCTTTCGCTTGAGAGACAACTAGGTTCGAATCTCCAATGACGTCCAATCGCCTTGCCCCTAGTTCTAGGGCAGCTTCTAGACCGGCAATACATGCCTCATACTCTGCCTCATTGTTCGAGACTTTGAACCGAAGCTTGAATGCTAAAGGGATACGGGAATCGTCGGGCGCTATGAGCAACACTCCTATCCCATACCCGTATTGATTTGACGCTCCGTCAAAGTACATCGTCCAAGTTTCATCTTCGATGTGCAAAATGGCTTCATCTGGAAATAGGTATTCAACCGCTTCATCCCCCTCAACCGGGTGGTCGGCAAGGAACTCTGCTACCGCTCTCCCTTTTACAGACTTGCGCGTCACATACTTGAGATCAAATTCGGAGAGCAACAGCAACCAACGAGCTAGCCTACCCGTAAGTGCTGGTTTCTCGAAAAGATATTTGATGGGATCAAGTCGTGAAACCAACATTACAGAGTGAGCTAACAGGTAGTGCCGCAGCTTCCTGGTAGCCCATACCAAGGCCAAACAACCCTTCTCCAGCGGAGTATAGCGGGTCTCGTAATCCAGCATCTTCTTGCTCAGATAGTAGATGGCCCTTTCCACTTTATCTTCCGACTCTTGTGCGAGCATGCAGCCCATTGTAGTCTCGGTTACTGACAGATACAATATCAACGGCTTCCCTGGCTTTGGTGGTGACAACACAGGTGGATTCTGTAGATACTCTTTAATCTGTTCAAATGCAGCTTGGCATCGGCCGTCCCAATGGAACTTCTTTCCTTTCTTCAGAAGACCAAAAAGTGGTTCACAAGTTAAGGTTAGTTTTGAGATAAACCGCCTTATGAATTGCACTTTACCCAGAAAGCTTCGCACCTCCTTTTCAGTCATTGGTGGTGGCATTTCTAAGATGGCCTTGATTTTGGAAGGGTCGACTTCGATGCCCCTTTGTGTAATCAAAAATCCCAGCATTTTTCCCGCTGTAACACCAAACGTACATTTTTGAGGATTCAGTCGCAGCCTAAATTCCCTGATCCTTTGGAAAAACTTTTGCAAGGCGGTGTAGTGGCCCTCTCTTTCTTTGGACTTGACAATCATGTCGTCCACATACACCTCGACCTCTTTATGGATCATGTCATGTAATATTGTGGTTGCAGCCCGTTGATATGTAGCCCCGGCGTTCTTCAGCCCAAACGGCATTACTCTGTAGCAATACGTACCCCACGGGGTGGTAAAAGTAGTCTTCTCCCGGTCTTCGGGTGCCATTACTATCTGATTATAACCTGAGAAGCCATCCATGAATGAGAGCAAAGCATGCCCCGCTGTGAAATCTACCAACTCGTCGATATGTGGCAAGGGAAAGTCATCCTTCGGACTGGCTCTGTTCAAATCCCTGAAGTCCACACATACCCGGACTCTGCCATCCTTCTTCGGCACTGGAACAATGTTGGCCAACCAAGTCGGGTATTCGGATACCAGCAGGAAGCCTGCGTCAATCTGCTTGGTGACCTCTTCCTTGATCTTAATGGCCCAGTCAGGGCGGATCCTCCTGAGTTTTTGCTTGACAGGTCGGGCCTCAGGGTCAAGAGGGATCCGGTGCTGTACAATCTCAGGATCGATTCCAGGCATGTCTTCGTAGGACCACGCGAAAACATCTTTGCAATCTTTTAATAAAGCGACTAAGCGCTCGCGTTCCTCCGAAGACAACGTGGACCCGATCTGGACCAGCCGCGGGTCCTTCTCAGTACCAATGTTCACGGTAATGATTTCATCCATTAAGGGTTTAACAAACCTCTCTTGCTCTTGTTCAATTAGTCGTTGCAAAACCGGAGGAATTTCGTCCTCGTCGTTTTCATCAAAATTTTGAAAGTCCTGATTTAAGCAATAAACCAAAGGCACAGAAAAGTACTCAGAAACCACAGTCACCTCATTCTCATTATGTACTTCCAAACCGTCCGATTCTTCTGTTACAACAGACTCAAAAGAGAAAGAAAAAGACGACCTGGACAGGACTGTGGCATCCGGGTTATCACCTCCAGGAATACCGGACTCAGACTCAGACGAGCTGGAACCTGATTCCGACTCACAAGACTCGGTGGAATCAGATTCCGGCTCACTACCTGACCCGGTGCTGCTTGACAAAAATCCCTCCTCGTACTGCCAGGTGAGGGAGGGTGCGATGGATGCATCCAGAATAGTTGTTGGTTGGCTCGCAGCCGTCTCATCTCCGATCATGGACACCGAGGAGTTATCCCCCAAGCACAACTGGTCGATCGAAGGATCTGAAAGTAGACATGCCAGTGCTACCCCCATCTCAAACTCTGTACCCACAGACTCCGTTTCTTTGCTATGCTCAGCCTCAACTGTTGGGTCTGTCTGCTCTTCAGCAACATCATCCCCAGATATTTGTAAGTCAAAGAAGATTTCGAAACCCGGCACGCGCTTCTTCTCTGCGTTCAACCACGGCTCCGGAAAACCACAGAACGGAAAGTCCTCCCCTTCCCGGACGAAGCGTCCGTTTAGGGTACCCCGGATGGGCCGATGTATCAACTCAAAGGGTCTTCCCATTTGTTTTGTTGTGGCCCTTCCAGCCATTTCTTTTCCCCTTCTCACCCAATCTTCCTTAGTGGGCAGATAACCCAAGCCGAAGGTGTGGGGATTGTGTGGCACTCTGGCCAATGCTGCAACGCCTTTGCGGCCGCTCTTTCCTAATCCCATACCAGGGATATGTTGGAGCTTGTTCATGAGATACACTGCTTGGGCACTGACATAGATCCCTTCGTTAGCAGCCATGATGTTTTGTACAACCTGAGCCTCAGCTAGGGTAAACCCTGATATGAACGTATCTTCCATGCCATGCTCGATTTCTAGAACAGGCGTGGATACCTCCGGTGGTGGGTGGATTGATGAGTTTCCAAAGACAATGGCTACTCCCTTTCCATAGGGGTATTTCACCATTTGATGCAAAGTAGATGATACCGCCTTCACCTGATGCAGCCACGGCCGCCCCAAAAGCAAGTTGAAAGTCGCAGGCACTTCCAAGACATGGAAATCTATCTCATGCTGCCCCGGCCCGACCTTTGTCCGAACTTTTACGGTTCCCATCACTTCTCTACTTGTGTTGTCGTATGCCCGGATAACCTGGGCTGTTGGTACAAAATCTGCGGTTTTCAAACCAATTGCGTATGCCGTTCTTGCCGGGCAGACGTTGATGGCGGACCCGGTATCAACAAGTACCACCGGTATCCATTTATCCCTACACTCCACAGAGATGTAGAGGGGCTTGTTATGGTCTGCCCCCTCGGGTGGCAATTCCTTGTCGGAAAAGGTCAGCATCGGGGTGGCTCCCCCCGGAAAGACCAATCCCACCGGCTGCTCTGGCGTGGTTTCTATTGAAAGCTTTGCTTTGTCCATGGCTGATAAGACAGCCTCTCTATGCACCCTTGATGCCATGAGCAGTCCCCATATAGAGATGTCTGCTTGTATCTTTTTAAGCTGTTTGAGCACAGCCTCCTCTTCAAGTTGCTTTTCTTTTTGCTTTTCAGCCTCTCTATCCTTCCCAGAAGCCTCTGGCTGATCTAAGTGTGGAGGTTTGAAATACCGCACACTCCGTGTCATGTGATCTACCTCTCCAAGGTACCAAGTGTCATCGGGTTGATTGTTACCCCAATCCTCGTCTGTATGGGCAAGGCATAAATCTTCATCCTCCCACCACATTCCATCAGCAGCCGACAGACACATGTCCGGCTCTGGTATGACTGTTCTTGTGCTCGCAGCACCTTCCGTCCACACACCTGCAGTATTCTCGGTCCCTGTGCACACAGCAGTTTCAACTCCCACATGGGCCTTTGCCTTCCTGATTCTCTCGAAATCTTCAAAACTTATTTGTTCTGACATGACTGACTGTTCAAGAATCCCTGTTCAAAAACTTATTTGTTCTGACATGACTGACTGTTAATTATTAATGTAATACTAGTATACATTAAATAAATTAGACATATATGATCACCATACACCATGACTGAACAACAAGAGAATCCAGTAACCATACCAGAAAATGAATCCGTAACCTCTGTAGGAAATACAGTATCTTCTTTAGCAGAAGCTGCTGAAATGGTAGCTTACCAGGATGTAAAGGACGCTTTAGATAAATGGACTATTCCGTTAGTAGATCCGAAAACAAATTATAAAAAAGGACGTTTTCAATTTTTCAGTAAAACAATCATCAAAACTTTTGAACATGCATCATGTATTCAAAATAATGATGAAATCATCCGACTCATTCATATTAATGATTTTGTTCCATTTGTAAAAGACTATAAGTACATCCATATAGGATTGGTACAAATAGCTTTCAAACCTTTGACCCTTTTAGGTCAAAATACCAGCATTCAATGCACACTTCGTGATGGCAGATGTCTCAATTGGAGAGGCTCTCTCATGGGAGCTATTGAAACTAGTCTTTCCCATGGACCTGTATATTTTGACATTTATCCGAATCTTAGCATAGCAATGACTGATGCTAATATATCTGACGTTTTAGAACTTAGAGTTCTTACTCATGGTTATGAGTATAAACCAGGATCACCTCCTTTTTCAGTCCATTCCAGAATATATATTAAGGCCTTAACAACTTTAAATCCTTATGTGAGAAAGAAAACTGAATCTGGAAAAACAGTATTAATTGAAACTAATCTGTATAATAGTCAGGTAGCTGTACCTAGGTTAATTCCATGGTCAGAAATAACCTTTCCCGAACGATGGCATATCCCCAATGCTGTACCACCAACACCAATGGTCCAGCATAACATAGATGATGTTATCTAGACACAAGGCGGTAATGTTTACCTGCAATTTCAGAGACCTATGCTTACCAGAAGCAATTCTTCGAATATTAGTTTTAGAACTGCTCCAAGAAGCTTTTCTAATAACAGTTTTAAAACTACAAACAGAAGTTTTTCTAATAATAGTTTCCAATCTATTTCTCCTTATCGAGTAGATTTACCAGAATCTAGTAGACAGTCAATAGACTCACTCTTACAACAGATACCTTCTAGACCACCAAGTAGACCACCTAGTGATCCACAGGATGACCCTATGAATTCAGAAATTCAAGGAATCAGAATATCACAAAACAGGATACCTCATGGTGTTTATACGGCACCACCACCAGATAGCCCTACAGCCAGTGATATGAACTTTGAAATCTAATGGATTTCACACCAGGCAGTAAAAATCGAACAATATTAAACCAGGAATTTAATCAGGAAAAATACAAGGACTTTAGAATATGGTATTTTGCTAACCATGATTCAAACCAGTTAGAATACTTTAAAGCTCAATTTTACCAACACCTTGAGCTACATCAGAAATTAATACCCTTTGTAGAATGGTACCAAACAGAATCTTCACCCCAATTAAATGTTATAGAAGACCAGTACAAAACCTAGACCACAACTGAAGGACAAGCCATCAGTGCTATACATCCGCCTCCACAAGCATTAGAGTTAGCTCCTAATGGTGAAACAACTAGACAACCCTTAGTAGCCACTGCATATATTGATGCACAATCAGGAAGATTTGTCAAACCAGAATACATTCAATTAAAAGATTTTGGATTAACAATCAGACAACATAATTATACAAATTTGATTTGTCAAACTATGAGCAAACAATTAACCAGAATTGAAGAAGCTATTTCTACCTTTAAGGACAGAAGTTTAGCTCCACCAGTATCAGGATCCTCTGTAATCCATCATGTATCCATTAAACCACCTTTAGAAGTTACCAACTTTAAGTTAAAAGCTTCTAATACCGAATTTATGGACACTCTCTTACAGAGAATGCAGAATTTAAAAGTAAGACCACCTGAACCAAGTAGGTCACTTGAACCTTCCAGTGGCTCAATCCAAATGCTTAGAGCTGAGCCTTTAACCGAAGAATATTCCCCAGAACAAATTCTAGAAATCCAAAATAATTTCACTGAACCCTCAACAGTTAATAAACTTCATGATTATACCTCTTCCCGACCGGTCACGTTACCTTACAGCCGTAATTATTATGCTAGGCCTACTCCCCCTGATGTTCTTTATGAAGAAAGTTATATTCAGGATCAGTGTAGCTACCAGGGAAAAACCATCTATGAATGGAACATAGATGGCGTATCTGAATACGGTATCTATAAAACTCTACATCAAATGATGATGTATGCAACAGTCTGCCGCCAATACAGTAACCAGGACCAAGCCATTGCTAAGTTTATTATCAATGGATTTACCGGTCAACTTAAAGGATGGTGGGATAATATCCTTACCAATGCACAACAGATAGAAATTCTTAACTCCGTTAAGGTAGAAATGGATCCTATTACCCACCAACCTGTGCAACAGACTGATGCTGTTTACACTCTAATCCAAACCATCATACTCCATTTTATTGGCACCAGTACCAGTTCTGCCGATCGTGGCCGCGAACTTCTTCAGAATCTCCGATGTCCATCCCTTACCCATTTCCGATGGTATAAGGATGTATTTCTCATCAAAGTCATGCAACGACCTGATGGTAACAGTACTCATTGGAAAGCTAAGTTCATTGATGGCCTTCCAACCCTCTTTGCCGAACGCGTTAGGAAAAAACTTCGGGACCGCCATGACCGGATGTCTATTCCTTACGAACAGTATACTTATGGACAACTTTGTTCCATTATCACTGACGAAGGTCTTTCTCTTTGTAATGACCTAAAACTTCATTATCAGATGAAACAGCAAAATCTAACAGGCAGAAAAGAATTAGGTGAATTTTGTGAACAATTTGCCTATGAACCCGGAATTAAATATCCAAGTAAATCTAGAAAAATTTCACATAAAAAACAGTATAAGCCTACCCGTAGAAAGTCTCATAAGACCAGCCATCCGCGATCATCTAAGAAGTTTTATCCAAAAAATACTTCCGCCAGAAAACAAAAGGGAAAACCCAAAACTAAATCTGAAATTAAATGTTACAAGTGTGGTCAGACAGGACATTATGCAAACCGTTGTCAATCCAAAGCTAAATCTAAAGTTAATGAATTACAATTAGATTTAGAAATTAAGGAACAGATACTTCAAGCTCTTGAAGCAGAAGAAAATTCAACAGAAGATGAATATCCATCCGAGGATGAAATTAATCAGTTATATTTTACATCCGATAGTGAAGACGACCCTGATGGACAGGATCCTTGTCCCTGTTCTACTAATCAGGAACAAATATCAGAAATTAACTATTGGAAATCCATTGTGGAAATGAATGGATTAAATCTAGGCGAACCCAGCAGTATTAATGTTTTAACAAATACACAAAAGGATATGCTCGCTGTAGCAGACCAAATCCAGGATCCAGAAATAAAAATAAAGTATTTACAAATGTGTTACGAACACCAGAAAACAACTCAAGAAACTCCTTTAATTCCAGACTATTCTTATAGTCTGCAAAATGTTCTGAACAGAATTCACACCAATTCTTTGGTAGAAAAACCAACAACCATACAGGACTTAAAAATGGAAATTAATATCTTAAAAACAGAAGTAAAGCATTTACAGACAGCCAGTGCAGCAGCCATAAAAGATATTAAATATATTCATACCCAGCTGCCAAAAGTAATAGAGAAAATTAATGAACAGAAACCAGAGGACAAATCTGAATCCTCATCAACCCCATATTTGTTGTTGGTAAACCAGGTAACTTTCCAGAAATGGTATATAAAAATCTCTTTTATGATTAAACCAGATTTTATTATCAAAGATGCTATTGCTTTAGTGGATAGTGGAGCTGACATGAATTGTATCCAAGAAGGTATAGTTCCAACCAGGTATTTTAAAAAAATCACTCAAAGCTTAACCAGTGCCAGTGGGAATTCTCTCCAACTCAGGTATAAAATACCCGAAGCTTATATTTGTAATGAAGATCTCTGTCTTCCTACATCCTTTGTATTAGTCAGAAATCTTGCAACAAATATTATTCTAGGCACTCCATTTTTATGTCTTTTGATGCCTATTCAGAAAATTGATGCAACAGGTATTTATTCCCAACTGCAAGAAAAATCAGTAATTTTTGAATTCATTACACAACCGTATACAAAAGAATTAGACCAGATTAGGGATCTAGTTACTTATAAACAGAATCAGATAAATTTTTTAGCCAAGGAAGTCTCTTTCTTAACAACCGAACAAAGGTTACAACAACCTTCTTTACAACAGAAAATTAAAATCATTGAAAAAGAATTTCAAACCGAAGTCTGTGGTACTATTCCCAGTGCTTTTTGGAACAGAAAGAAATACACGGTCACATTACCCTATGAACCCGATTTTGATGAAAAATATATTCCAACTAGAGCTCGTCCTAGCCAAATGAAAAAGGAATATATGGAATTATGTAAAACAGAAATTCAAAGTCTTTTAGACAAAAAATTAATCCGACCTAGTCACTCCCCTTGGAGTTGTACAGCCTTTTATGTAAATAAAAATGCTGAAATTGAACGAGGGGTTCCTCGCCTCGTCATCAACTATAAACCCTTAAATGATAAACTGAAATGGATCAGATATCCTCTTCCGAATAAAAAAGATCTTTTGGATCGATTACAGGATGCAATCATATTTTCAAAATTTGATTTAAAATCAGGATATTGGCAAATAGAGATTGCCGAACAAGATCGTTATAAAACTGCATTTACAGTACCCTTTGGACATTATGAGTGGTACGTAATGCCCTTTGGTCTTAAGAATGCTCCATCAGAATTTCAACATATCATGAATGATATTTTTAATCTGTTTACTGAATTTACTCTGTCATATATTGATGATGTATTAATTTATTCTTCATCCATTGAACAGCATATTAAACATCTTAATATTTTTAAGCATGTTATTCACAGGAATGGATTAGTGCTTTCTGCTCCCAAGATGCAGCTTTTCCAAACAACAATCAGATATCTTGGACATAATATTTTTAATGGCAGTATTATTCCAATTAACCGTAGTATTGAGTTTGCCTCCAAATTTCCTGATGAGATTAAAGACAAAACTCAATTACAAAGATTCTTAGGAAGTCTTAATTATATCCGTGATTATTATCCTAATGTTACAGCTGACTCTAGTATTTTATTTACCCGTCTTCGCAAAAATCCTCCTCCACGGGGACCAGAACATACTGCTGCAGTCCAGAAAATTAAAACTAAAGTAAAACAGTTACCATGTTTACAGTTACCTAATCCAAATTGGAAGAAAATTGTTGAAACTGATGCTTCCAATGAAGGATTTGGTGGGATTTTAAAGCAACTTAATTCCAAAACCCAGAAGGAAGAATTATTAAAATTTCATTCGGGCCATTGGAATAAAGCCGCTTTAAATTATTCCACTATCAAACAGGAATGTTTAGCTATCGTTAAATGTGTTCTTAAATTCCAGGATGATCTTTTAAATCAGCATTTTATCATCAGAGTTGATTGCTCTGCTGCAAAACAGATTTTCAAAAAAGATGTTAAAAATTTAGCATCTAAACAGATATTTCTTACTTGGCAAAGTTATTTATCCAATTTTGATTTTGATATTGAACATATTAAAGGGGAAAATAACTCTTTGCCTGATTTCTTAACCAGGGAATATCTCCAGAAATCCACTCTTGACGAGGAGGATGACCAGCAGAGGCCATAGGGGTCGAGGTCGTGGCCGAGGGGGTCACATCCCTCGCTATGATCCAACAGAATTTCCAGCTCTTTCCCGGGGCCAAACTAGTAATCCCTCAGCTAAGGATATTCTCCTTAAGACTGAAGAACCGTATACCCCTAACAGTATTACCGAGGAAACTGTCCTCTGGATTGAATCCGCAGATGAGCAATGGATGACAGATCCATGGGAGATCAAACGGCGGTATCTTACCACCCAACAATCTCCTCCCCATTTTGACCAGTATAGATATATCTATGAACAGATATTAACCGAAACCGGAGCTTGTGAATTCAAGCATCATCTGCATGATCCGAATAAAACTACCAGTCCGATCTCATTTAGTAAGATCACCATCCGCTCTATCATGCCCATCTCTACCTGGGGTATCCATCCGCATACTCTTCGCGATCTTGATCTTCGCAATAAACAGACTAAATATACATATTGGGATTATATAGACGCTTTTACCCAAGTGTTCTATTACCAAAATCTGATCAAAACCCACTCTTGGTTTATCCGTATTTGCCCTGATGTCCTCAAAACCGATGTCCCAAATTGGTTCCTCGTTTGGTGGGATAAATTTGGTCTTTCCATGGACATCTTACCAGAACCTATCCGAGTTGCCTTTAATGAGTGGAATTGTGCTTATTCTAGAGCCTATTCTTATCTCAACAAAAACAAAGAACTTTCAATCAGTAAAGCACTTGTTCATTTCACTATCCGTTTTAATATCCCATGGATATGGAAATGGGAATTTGCTTGTGATTATCAGAATAAAGTCCCCCGACTTAAAAGAATCTTTTTTGTTAAATGGTGGGATAAGGGTATGAACCCTATCATAATAGAAACTGTGGACAAAATTAAACAGCACACAAAAGCTTGTTTTGACTCTGTCAAACAATCAGCTCTCCCAGCACCAGCATTAACCAGTAATCCTTTCATTCAAATTCAGAAAGAATTACGACAACAGTATCCTCAGCTGTCAGAAAATGAAATCATAATTAAAAGTATGGATTTCTTGAAAGAACAGTTTCTTCAAACAGTACCACAACCTGATGATGTCTCCATGAGGTCAGGCACAAGTCAGACCGCATCAGAATCAGAGAGTGATCCCGCCGAACACGTGTTGGCAGAAGAGTCACAAGATCCAGAAGAGGATGAAAGCAAGCTTGATGATTTTTGGGATTCCCTAACAGCCATTATTGCCGAAAAAATCTCAAAAGATAAAGGCAAGGGACCCGCGCATTAAGACGTCGGCACAACAGGACAAACCACTTTTACAAAAGCCGTCAACCCTTATCTGTAAAGAAGATGCTGTCTCCCAATCCGAAAAAGCTTGAAGATAAGGGATAAGGAGCAATCTGTTAACCCAATCCAGAGTTGCCACCTGTCCTCTTCTTTATCCGATTTTGTATTATAAAAGGGCAAGCTTCACCCTTGTTGAAGCAGGTCGAAATTTTTAGTTTTTCTTTTCTCTCCTTTGTAATATTTTCTCCTAACCTCTTCATGTAAAATATTCCTACTTCCTCAATAAACATTAGTTTTTCTATGTATGCCCTCTGTTGATTGTCTTGAACAATTATTGTGGTTTTTACAATTTTGGCAAAACCAGAAAAATCATTACCTTAATACACCCGTAGATTTGTATACTCAACCGTATATTTCTGCTAGATTAGCAGAGTGTGATCAGCGTATTGCCGAGATCAAGGTGCTGATCAACGAACAGGTAGTGGCCTCGGCGGCCAGGAGGAATCCTCCTCCACAGTAACAGTAAGTATATGAGATCATATATGTTGTAATTTGTTTACTTTATACCTGTATTATGTTTGTACTTATTCCTGGATTTGTGCCTTTGTAAGGTTAACTAATTGTTAAGGTTAGTGGGACGTCACTCAAGTCGCGTTAGGATAGGTCATGTTGCTGGGTAAGCGTGTAGACCAAATACCTGTAAGTCATTGACAGACGTGCGAGCCTTGACCTTTAGTGAGCACCTATAATACATCATCAATATATGACAAAGTAAATTCAGTAAACGGATTAAAAATATCATTCATGATATGTTGAAATTCTGATGGAGCATTCTTAAGACCAAAGGGCATTACGTTCCACTCATAATGTCCAAAGGATACTGTAAATGCAGTTTTATAACGATCTTGTTCGGCAATCTCTATTTGCCAATATCCTGATTTTAAATCAAATTTCGAAAATATGATTGCATCCTGTAATCGATCCAAAAGATCTTTTTTATTCGGAAGAGGATATCTGATCCATTTCAGTTTATCATTTAAGGGTTTATAGTTGATGACGAGGCAAGGAACCCCTCGTTCAATTTCAGCATTTTTATTTACATAAAAGGCTGTACAACTCCAAGGGGAGTGACTAGGTCGGATTAATTTTTTGTCTAAAAGACTTTGAATTTCTGTTTTACATAATTCCATATATTCCTTTTTCATTTGGCTAGGACGAGCTCTAGTTGGAATATATTTTTCATCAAAATCGGGTTCATAGGGTAATGTGACCGTGTATTTCTTTCTGTTCCAAAAAGCACTGGGAATAGTACCACAGACTTCGGTTTGAAATTCTTTTTCAATGATTTTAATTTTCTGTTGTAAAGAAGGTTGTTGTAACCTTTGTTCGGTTGTTAAGAAAGAGACTTCCTTGGCTAAAAAATTTATCTGATTCTGTTTATAAGTAACTAGATCCCTAATCTGGTCTAATTCTTTTGTATACGGTTGTGTAATGAATTCAAAAATTACTGATTTTTCTTGCAGTTGGGAATAAATACCTGTTGCATCAATTTTCTGAATAGGCATCAAAAGACATAAAAATGGAGTGCCTAGAATAATATTTGTTGCAAGATTTCTGACTAATACAAAGGATGTAGGAAGACAGAGATCTTCATTACAAATATAAGCTTCGGGTATTTTATACCTGATTTGGAGAGAATTCCCACTGGCACTGGTTAAGCTTTGAGTGGTTTTTTCAAAATACCTGGTTGGAACTATACCTTCTTGGATACAGTTCATGTCAGCTCCACTATCCACTAAAGCAATAGCATCTTTGATAATAAAATCTGGTTTAATCATAAAAGAGATTTTTATATACCATTTCTGGAAAGTTACCTGGTTTACCAACAACAAATATGGGGTTGATGAGGATTCAGATTTGTCCTCTGGTTTCTGTTCATTAATTTTCTCTATTACTTTTGGCAGCTGGGTATGAATATATTTAATATCTTTTATGGCTGCTGCACTGGCTGTCTGTAAATGCTTTACTTCTGTTTTTAAGATATTAATTTCCATTTTTAAGTCCTGTATGGTTGTTGGTTTTTCTACCAAAGAATTGGTGTGAATTCTGTTCAGAACATTTTGCAGACTATAAGAATAGTCTGGAATTAAAGGAGTTTCTTGAGTTGTTTTCTGGTGTTCGTAACACATTTGTAAATACTTTATTTTTATTTCTGGATCCTGGATTTGGTCTGCTACAGCGAGCATATCCTTTTGTGTATCTGTTAAAACATTAATACTGCTGGGTTCGCCTAGATTTAATCCATTCATTTCCACAATGGATTTCCAATAGTTAATTTCTGATATTTGTTCCTGATTAGTAGAACAGGGACAAGGATCCTGTCCATCAGGGTCGTCTTCACTATCGGATGTAAAATATAACTGATTAATTTCATCCTCGGATGGATATTCATCTTCTGTTGAATTTTCTTCTGCTTCAAGAGCTTGAAGTATCTGTTCCTTAATTTCTAAATCTAATTGTAATTCATTAACTTTAGATTTAGCTTTGGATTGACAACGGTTTGCATAATGTCCTGTCTGACCACACTTGTAACATTTAATTTCAGATTTAGTTTTGGGTTTTCCCTTTTGTTTTCTGGCGGAAGTATTTTTTGGATAAAACTTCTTAGATGATCGCGGATGGCTGGTCTTATGAGACTTTCTACGGGTAGGCTTATACTGTTTTTTATGTGAAATTTTTCTAGATTTACTTGGATATTTAATTCCGGGTTCATAGGCAAATTGTTCACAAAATTCACCTAATTCTTTTCTGCCTGTTAGATTTTGCTGTTTCATCTGATAATGAAGTTTTAGGTCATTACAAAGAGAAAGACCTTCGTCAGTGATAATGGAACAAAGTTGTCCATAAGTATACTGTTCGTAAGGAATAGACATCCGGTCATGGCGGTCCCGAAGTTTTTTCCTAACGCGTTCGGCAAAGAGGGTTGGAAGGCCATCAATGAACTTAGCTTTCCAATGAGTACTGTTACCATCAGGTCGTTGCATGACTTTGATGAGAAATACATCCTTATACTATCGGAAATGGGTAAGGGATGGACATCGGAGATGCTGAAGAAGTTCGCGGCCACGATCGGCAGAACTGGTACTGGTGCCAATAAAATGGAGTATGATGGTTTGGATTAGAGTGTAAACAGCATCAGGCTGTTGCACAGGTTGGTGGGTAGTAGGATCCATTTCTACCTTAACGGAGTTAAGAATTTCTATCTGTTGTACATTGGTAAGGATATTATCCCACCATCCTTTAAGTTGACCGGTAAATCCATTGATAATAAACTTAGCAATGGCTTGGTCCTGGTTACTGTATTGGCGGCAGACTGTTGCATACATCATCATTTGATGTAGAGTTTTATAGATACCGTATTCAGATACGCCATCTATGTTCCATTCATAGATGGTTTTTCCCTGGTAGCTACACTGATCCTGAATATAACTTTCTTCATAAAGAACATCAGGGGGAGTAGGCCTAGCATAATAATTACGGCTGTAAGGTAATGTGACCTGTCGGGAAGAGGTATAATCATGAAGTTTATTAACTGTTGAGGGTTCGGTGAAATTATTTTGGATTTCCAGAATTTGTTCTGGGGAATATTCTTCGGTTAAAGGCTCAGCTCTAAGCATTTGGATTGAGCCACTGGAAGGTTCAAGTGACCTACTTGGTTCAGGTGGTCTTACTTTTAAATTCTGCATTCTCTGTAAGAGAGTGTCCATAAATTCGGTATTATAAGCTTTTAACTTAAAGTTGGTAACTTCTAAAGGTGGTTTAATGGATACATGATGGATTACAGAGGATCCTGATACTGGTGGAGCTAAACTTCTGTCCTTAAAGGTAGAAATAGCTTCTTCAATTCTGGTTAATTGTTTGCTCATAGTTTGACAAATCAAATTTGTATAATTATGTTGTCTGATTGTTAATCCAAAATCTTTTAATTGAATGTATTCTGGTTTGACAAATCTTCCTGATTGTGCATCAATATATGCAGTGGCTACTAAGGGTTGTCTAGTTGTTTCACCATTAGGAGCTAACTGTAGACACCCCATTTTTGACCGACCTTAAGATTCAGATGTCACCGATTGAGCGCTCGGTGATATTGCCTACTGTGCTCGTTCAGAAGTCTCAGAGTCGCGGCCGTGCGCCCTGCCTCCGGACTTCCGAACTCTCTTCTGTGCCTTGTCTCGGTTTGCGAACCAGGCTCGGTTTTCTCTGTTTTCTTTCCTGAGGGGAGGGAGTGGTCCCGTAGACTATCTCTCAGTGGCCGTAGGCTACGTTTTGTGGCCGTAGGCCATTTTGCCCATTTCGGAGCCCGGTTCCCGGTTTTCGGGACCGTCAGGCCGTGTGCCTCGGTTCGGGACCGCCCAACCATCTCCGATTTCTCCGATTCTTGGTAAGTGCCTCTGTTTTAGCATAACGAGGGACACTGGGGTCTCTGATACCCACTTCGCAGCTGAACACCACTTCCGGTGTCCGGCAGCCCATTTTCGGGACCCCGAACTTCGCGGTTTTGGGCCCCGAGCATTCATTTTGCATCGATGTCTGTTCATTTTTGGCAGACACTTCTGTTTGGTCCTTCCGAGGGACACTGGGGTCTCTGAGACCCACTTCACAGCCGAACACCACTTCCGGTGCCCGGCAGCCCATTTTCGGGATCCCGAACCACGCGGTTTTGGCCCCGAGCATTCATTTTGCATCGATGTCTGTTCATTTTTGGCAGACACTTCTGTTTGGTCCTTCCGAGGGACACTGGGGTCTCTGAGACCCACTTCGCAGCCGAACACCACTTCCGGTGCCCGGCAGCCCATTTTCAGGATCCCGAACCACGCGGTTTTGGCCCCGAGCATTCATTTTGCATCGATGTCTGTTCATTTTTGGCAGACACCTCTGTTTGGTCCTTCTGAGGGACACTGGGGTCTCTGATACCCATTTCGCAGCCGAACACCACTTCCGGTGCCCGGCAGCTCATTTTTAGGACCCCGCGCGGTTTTGGTCCCCGAGATTTCGTTTTGCATTAGTTTTTGTTCAATTTTGGCAGGTACCTCTGTTTCATCATTCCGAGGAACACTGCGGTCTCAGATGCCCGCTTCGTGGCCGAAAAAAAATTTTTTTGTTTGCCCTCAAAATATCTAGATATTTTGCCCTCAAAATATCTAGATATTTTGGGGAAAGATATTTTCACCCTTCTTGGCCATATAAACCAGCAGCACTAGCTGATTTAGGGGTGAGAAAAAATTGTTTTGGAGCCTCATATCTATATCTCTCTCCCTCTCTATACTTCCAAGTCAAAAAACCTCCAAGTTTCAACCCCATTTCTTCATCATCTTCAAGCCCTACCATCACCATTCCATTTCTGGCAGCAAGGGAGGGATTCCAGCAGCTTAAAGTCACCAAAGTTGGTCCAAGAAGCAATCAAAGTGTTGGTCTTCAAGGGTAAGTTTACTTTCCCTCTTTTCTAGCCCTATTTTGCACCATTTCTTACCTCTCTTTGCTTTTACTTTTGAGCTCCGACCTTGACTGAAACTAGGTCTTTTTTTAGCTATTCTCCATGTTTGTTTAAGGGTTCAACCCTATTTGAGAGCTCCATGATACACTTGTTTCAATATCATTCTTTAGGTCAATAATTTGCATGCTTTATTTGACTCATGAATAATCTGATTTCGAGTATGACATAAACTGTAAATATGCATATTTTGGGTTCCTCTTCAAAGTTGTAGAAGGAAATTTTTCTGTTTGAATTTTCTATACACCACTTGTCTCAATACCTCTCTTTGGCTCATTATTTTGCATGCTTTGTTAGGCTTATTTGGCTCCTGTTTTCAGCCTTCATCAGGCTTAGAAAGAGCCTTATTTTGGTCCATTCTTTGTGTTTTGTTAAGGGCCTTAAGCCATTTGGTGATTTCTTTTGGTACTTGTTTTGCAATTCTCCAAATTTACCGTAATATTGCATGCTATGTTTAGCATATATACATACTGATTTAGAGGTTGTCATCTCTTGCATTTGTGCATATTTTTGTTCCATATTCAATGTTGTAGAACTGATTTTTTGGGTTTGAGCATTGTAGATATCACTTGCTTTGTAAATCCTCTCTTTTTCCGTATTTTTGCAAGCTATTGTTGTCATATCTAGGCTTACAATTTGGCCATGCTTTGTGCTGATAAAATGCTATTTTTGGGGCTTCCTTGCTACTGTTTTTGCTGTCATGTGTCAATTTTGCATGTATAGCATAGCTGTAGGCCATTTCGGGGGCTAAATATCACATTTCGGGAACATTCCGGGCATCGGGTGCATTTTTATCATCATTTCGAGGCTGTTTTCCCTTCATTTAGTTGCTGGAATTTAGTTTGCATGCTTGCATATCATTTCCATGCCATTTTGTGCCTTTTTGTCATTGCCTCGGTTTGCGTGCCCGTGTGCGCGCATTTCGAGGCAGCCTCGTTTTATCCGCCGGCAGCCTATGTGAGTGTGGTTGAGGCCCTCTCATGTTGGCGTAAGCCCAATTTGCATTTTCATGCTTGTATGCCATTGCCTCGGTTTGTGTGCCCGTGTGCGCGCATTTCGAGGCAGCCTCGTTTTATCCGCCGGCAGCCTATGTGAGTGTGGTTGAGGCCCTCTCATGTTGGCGTAAGCCCAATTTGCATTTTCATGCTTGTATGCCATTGCCTCGGTTTGTGTGCCCGTGTGCACGCATTTCGAGGCACTTTATTTTTATCCGCTGGCAGCCTATGTGAGTGCGGCTGAGGCTCTCTCATGTTGGCGTAAGCCCATCACTGCATTTCGTATGCCATTTTATGCATTCCTCGGTTTGCGTGTCCGCGGGCACGCATTTCGAGGCAACTTTGTTTTTACCCGACGGCAGCTTATGTGAGTGCGGCTGAGGTCCTCTCATGTTGGCGTAAGCCCAATTTGCATTCCGTATGCCATTTCATTTCATTTTAGCATCGCCTCGGTTTGCGTGCCCGTGTGCACGCACTTCGAGGTACTTCGGTTTTATTCGATTCGCATTTCGAGGCACTTCGGTTTTATCCGATTTGCACTTCATATCATCGCCTCGGTTTGGGTGTCCGTGCGCACGCATTTCGAGGCACTCTGTTTTATCCGCTTGGCATTGCGTATGCCTCTGCCTCGGTTTGCGTGCCCGTGTACACGCATTCCGAGACATTCTGTTTTATCCGATTGGCATTGCGTATGCCTTCGCCTCGGTTTGCGTGCCCGTGTGTACGCATTTCAAGACATTCTGTTTTATCCGGTTTGCATTGCGTATGCCTCTGCCTCGGTTTGCGTGCCCGCGTGCACGCATTTCGAGGCACTCTGTTTTATCCGATTTGCATTTCATCATTGCCTCGGTTTGCGTGCCAGTGGGCATGCATTTCGAGGCACCTCATTCTTATCATTCCGGCATCCTACGTGAGTGTGGCTGAGGGCCCTTTCACGTTGGTATAAGCCCATCATTACATTTCGCATGTCATTCCGGCATCCCGTGTGAGTGTGGCTGAGGCCCTCTCATATTGGTGTAAGCCCATCATTGCATTTCGTGCCTTTATGTCATCGCCTCGGTTTGCGTGCCCGTGGGCACGCATTTCGAGGCATCTCATTTTCATAGCATTGTGCATGCTATATCATATCTCAGTTGCATTTCATGCATACCATGCATATTGCATCATGTTCGGGATAGGCGTTAGCCCGGGCACGGGAAACGAGGTACGTTTCGTACTCCGAGTGACGGAACGGGTCTCAATTCCCAAGTCACCGACACTCCGGATTACCCATGATGGAGTTAGGTTTTGTTGCAGCATTCATATGCATTCATCTTATATTGAGTTGTGCAATCCGACTCCTCGGCCATCATGCATCGATATGCGTGATTGGTGGCACAAGGATCGAGGCATGCATATATTTGTGAAATACATTGCTATGCCCTTTTCCTGCTCTCTGTTGCAGCAAAAAATCAAGAATCAACAGCTTTTCAGAATCTGGCACGCATTTCGAGAAATATTGCAAACAGAGGCTAATTGGGGCATCCCAGTGGATTTCCGCGCCAAAGCAGCCCAGCATGTACTATTCATCAGAAGCAAGGCAGCCCCTGGCTTGCATGCCAATTTTACAGCTTTCTTAGTTAATTTGTCAATTAATTAGGAATTTGTATATTTATTCAGACTGTTTATTCGGACTGTATTATTCTTTTATTTTGGACTGTATTATTTTATTTGGACCCTCTGCGCGAGGGCATAAATGTAATAAGTGTGGGTGAGTGTGATGTATGTCTTCCAACCCCACGTCTTTCTCCCTTTTATTTACCTGCTTACGATGGTTAGATATAGGGCATATTTCAATTAGCATACAGTATGACAGCATGTTTGCATCATTCATCTGTTTTGCATGCACCGGGCTCGGCGCATCATACAAACTGCATTTGTATTTCAATTCCAAATTGAATACTTGATAGCTGTAGCATTCCATATGCCATGTTTAAAATAGCCGAGCCTGCTATAGTTGCATTTTTGCATGTGTTGCATTAGGCATTTCTGCATATTTAGGATCATGCATGATTTCTAATCGGTTTTCTATTTTGGCTTGGAGTACTCTGTAAGTTTTATGCTTTAGCATCCTTGCATGTGTGTGAGTGTTGCCATGAATAGCATGCTTACCATGAGGCTATGTGCTTATATGATATAACTGCCTTGAATGCCTGTGGGTGGAGGTTGAGTTGTTTGAATTGGAGCAATTCATCAAATGTTTGTTTTAAGCCCACTAGATAGTGGCAAAATCACTGTTTTTCTAAGCCCACCTGAGGGTGGCAAATCCGCATTTTAGCCTACCTGCGGGTAGCACCATCAAACCATTTTCAAGCAAACAAACATGAAATGTTTTTGTTCCAATTCAGACGGCCCAATCTATACTTATTTGCTGCGAGCATCACATAGTAACCTAGGCTAATAACCGGAATAAGAACTCACAATGTCTTCAAAAACAGATATCATGGTTAGTAGAGGCCGGTCTTTGACCGGGCGAGCGGGGGTGCTCACGATGTGACCTTCCCCAATCGTACCCAAGTTCCCGAGCCAACTTTGGTGATGACGGACACGTGGCCTTTTGGCACCGAGTCAGGGTTTCCTAAATTTCCCATTTTAAAATATTTAGGTGGCGACTCTGTTATCTGGCAAAGCAGTCCATGTTTGGCACTTCTTTCAAAAAAATCTGTTTTTCTCAAAACGATTTGCCGGATTTGGACTCTTTGGTTCAGATTTAGAACCACAACAAAAATCGAGTCCGAACTGTAGCGAGGTCCCTCGCGGGCTTGTTACACTAACTCTAATGCTTGTGGAGGCGGATGTATAGCACTGATGGCTTGTCCTTCAGTTGTGGTCCAGGTTTTGTACTGGTCTTCTATAACATTTAATTGGGGTGAAGATTCTGTTTGGTACCATTCTACAAAGGGTATTAATTTCTGATGTAGCTCAAGGTGTTGGTAAAATTGAGCTTTAAAGTATTCTAACTGGTTTGAATCATGGTTAGCAAAATACCATATTCTAAAGTCCTTGTATTTTTCCTGATTAAATTCCTGGTTTGATATTGTTCGATTTTTACTGCCTGGTGTGAAATCCATTAGATTTCAAAGTTCATATCACTGGCTGTAGGGCTATCTGGTGGTGGTGCCGTATAAACACCATGAGGTATCCTGTTTTGTGATATTCTGATTCCTTGAATTTCTGAATTCATAGGGTCATCCTGTGGATCACTAGGTGGTCTACTTGGTGGTCTAGAAGGTATCTGTTGTAAGAGTGAGTCTATTGACTGTCTACTAGATTCTGGTAAATCTACTCGATAAGGAGAAATAGATTGGAAACTATTATTAGAAAAACTTCTGTTTGCAGTTTTAAAACTGTTATTAGAAAAGCTTCTTGGAGCAGTTCTAAAACTAGTATTCGAAGAATTGCTTCTGGTAAGCATAGGTCTCTGAAATTGCAGGTAAACATTACCGCCTTGTGTCTGGATAACATCATCTATGTTATGCTGGACCATTGGTGTTGGTGGTACAGCATTGGGGATATGCCATCGTTCGGGAAAGGTTATTTCTGACCATGGAATTAACCTAGGTACAGCTACCTGACTATTATACAGATTAGTTTCAATTAATACTGTTTTTCCAGATTCAGTTTTCTTTCTCACATAAGGATTTAAAGTTGTTAAGGCCTTAATATATATTCTGGAATAGACTGAAAAAGGAGGTGATCCTGGTTTATACTCATAACCATGAGTAAGAACTCTAAGTTCTAAAACGTCGGATATATTAGCATCAGTCATTGCTATGCTAAGATTCGGATAAATGTCAAAATATACGGGTCCATGGGAAAGACTAGTTTCAATAGCTCCCATGAGAGAGGCTCTCCAATTGAGACATCTGCCATCACGAAGTGTGCATTGAATACTGGTATTTTGACCTAAAAGGGTCAAAGGTTTGAAAGCTATTTGTACCAATCCTATATGGATGTACTTATAGTCTTTTACAAATGGAACAAAATCATTAATATGAATGAGTCGGATGATTTCATCATTATTTTGAATACATGATGCATGTTCAAAAGTTTTGATGATTGTTTTACTGAAAAATTGAAAACGTCCTTTTTTATAAATTGTTTTCGGATCTACTAACGGAATAGTCCATTTATCTAAAGCGTCCTTTACATCCTGGTAAGCTACCATTTCAGCAGCTTCTGCTAAAGAAGATACTGTATTTCCTACAGAGGTTACTGATTCATTTTCTGGTATGGTTACTGGATTCTCTTGTTGTTCAGTCATGGTGTATGGTGATCATATATGTCTAATTTATTTGATGTATACTAGTATTACATTAATAATTAAACATGGCTCTGATACCATTATAGGTGCTCACTAAAGGTCGAGGCTAGCACGTCTGTCAACGACTTACAGGTATTTGGTCTACACGCTTACCCAACAACATGACCTATCCTAACGCGACTTGAGTGACGTCCCACTAACCTTAACAATTAATTAACCTTACAAAGGCACAAATTCAGGAATAAGTACAAACATAATACAGGTATAAAGTAAACAAATTACAACATATATGATCTCATATACTTACTGTTACTGTGGAGGAGGATTCCTCCTGGCCGCCCAGGCCACTACCTGTTCGTTGATCAGCACCTTGATCTCGGCAATACGCTGATCACACTCTGCTAATCTAGCAGAAATATACAGTTGAGTATACAAATCTACGGGTGTATTAAGGTAATGATTTTTCTGGTTTTGCCAAAATTGTAAAAACCACAATAATTGTTCAAGACAATCAACAGAGGGCATACATAGAAAAACTAATGTTTATTGAGGAAGTAGGAATATTTTACATGAAGAGGTTGGGAGAAAATATTACAAAGGAGAGAAAAGAAAAACTAAAAATTTCGACCTGCTTCAACAAGGGTGAAGCTTGCCCTTTTATAATACAAAATCGGATAAAGAAGAGGACAGGTGGCAACTCTGGATTGGGTTAACAGATTGCTCCTTATCTCTTATCTTCAAGCTTTTTCGAATTGGGAGACAGCATCTTCTTTACAGATAAGGGTTGACGGCTTTTGTAAAAGTGGTTTGTCCTGTTGTGCCGACGTCTTAATGCGCGGGTCCCTTGCCTTTATCTTTTGAGATTTTTTCGGCAATAATGGCTGTTAGGGAATCCCAAAAATCACCAAGATTGCTTTCATCCTCTTCTGGATCTTGTGACTCTCCTGCCAACACGTGTTCGGCGGGATCACTCTCTGATTCTGATGCGGTCTGACTTGTGCCTGACCTCATGGAGACATCATCAGGTTATGGTACTATTTGAAGAAACTGTTCTTTCAAGAAATTCATACTTTTAATTATGATTTCATTTTCTGACAGCTGAGGATACTGTTGTCGTAATTCTTTCTGAATTTGAATGAAAGGATTACTGGTTAATGCTGGTGCTGGGAGAGCTGATTGTTTGACAGAGTCAAAACAAGCTTTTGTGTGCTGTTTAATTTTGTCCACAGTTTCTGTTATGATAGGGTTCATACCCTTATCCCACCATTTAACAAAAAAGATTCTTTTAAGTCCCCCGACTTCATGCTGTTTACAGCCTGATGCTGTTTTATTAATATCTCACAAAAAAGATTCTTTTGTGAGATCGGACTGTTGCACAGGTTGATGTTACTTCATGTTTCATTAACTTTATTAAATGAGATCGGACTGTTGCATCAATTACATTAATTCACAAACATTTATAAGAAAAACTATCTACTCTTCCACCTCCTCCATTTCATACTTCATGATCTTCCATAATCTTTCATAACTTCCTTCAACCTCCACTTCATGTTCCATGTTCTTCATTTTGTTCTCCATCATCTTTTCACATTTCATAACTTCTCATAACCTTCAAATGAGTAGGAGGGTGTCACATATCCTACAATTATATAAATAAAAAATAATAAAAATTGCAGATTTATGGTACCAACAGTTACATAGTTTAAATTTTATGTGATTCTCCTCTCTCTCTCTCTCTCTCTCTCTCTGGGGTACAAAACCAACATTTTACTGTTTCAAAAATTTTCGTGTGTTTCTATAAAATAAAAACAGAAAACGAACTCAAAAACCTATTAAATTTTATGTATTATTTTAATATGTATTTTTATAAAAAAAGTTCTCTACCCATTAGACCAAACCTTTAAAGCTTTTAGTGAAATATTTCCAGAACATGAGATTACTTGGATGCACACGTAAAACCGATCACTTAATTAAACAGATAAAGGTGTGAAAATCTTTGAATATAGCACACGGTTTTGACTAAAATACAACAGAGCTGTAGAAGCAAATTTCTATTGCACCCAAACAAAAACAAAAACAAAAAAAGAAGCCACGTAAAGTAATCTAAATTAGTGTCCAAACTGACTTAGTCACTAAGGCTTTTGCTATATTTTTGAATAATTACATTAAATGAGATCATTGACAGCAACCCACATAACTTGTCCCCCCAAAACATGGTTTTTATCACAAGTTTATTTGATCTAAACCAGGAATTTGTCAGCTTGGATTTCTTCTAGAATATAGAGCGTCGCTTGGGCATTAGATAAAGATCAAATAATATTTAAAAAGTTAAAAATTTAACATACATTTTATATATTTTTATATATTTATTGTCAGATGTAATTTTATATGACTACGTTGTTCAGCTGAGTTAGGAGGATAATGGCTAAGCACGTCTCGTAATCTAGCATCTAGATATATGTTCAATCAAATATATAGTTGGGACAGCAGGTTCAAAATAAATCAGACATTGATCCTTTTTCATTACATTTTTAATGGCTATGAAATAAAAATTAAAATTAAAAATTATTTTAAATTAAGAAAAGATGATTACACTGATCATTGGATGAAGTAATAAAGCCTCTCCAATATAAATATGTAATGAAAAGATCACGACACGGGTGGAATCAAGTGAAGAATAATCATATTTCTACTACAGCTGTGAGGGTTTTTTTTTTTTTTTGGGTCTGTATTTTTTACTATGAGTTGGGCCATGTTAAAAAGGAAAAAAAGCAAATTTGAGTTGGGTCAAGCTTTCTCACAAAATTAGAGGTGGGTCATGTGAATCAGAGACCAACAAAGAACAAAGGCAATTGGACCTTAAAGCCCAAGTTAAGCTGTGACACAATAACAAACCTTTTGCATGAGCCAGGTGCCAGTCCAAAATGGAAAAAGATTTTTAAAAAATAAAATAAAAAATGCTATCTGAACGAGGATTCCTTATGGGCCTCCAAATTGGGTCACATGAACTTGATTGGTATTTTATGTAGTTTGAAACTTAAATTAACCTCTCTTTTTTTATATGCAAGGCCAGTTGTCCTGAAAACATAGTTCAGTTAGATCTTGCAATTGAGATCTTACACCATTGGCTACATTTAGAATGATTAACTTATAAATTGCAATTTCTTTTTAGGAAAATTTGCTATTTTGGCAATTGGACTAAAAATTAATTTTTTAATTTTTTTAAATCATATTATTTCTATTTTATATATATATTTTTAAAAAAAAATATCAAAGAACAAAAAAAATTTTAAACTACTTCTCAAAATAAATCATTATACTCAAACCCATATGTATAGCCCATATTACCATGAATTAGTACATCATACTCAAGCCTTGAAGCCTTAATAGTAATTTTCACCCAATTTCTGAAGGTGTTAAGTTTGTCAAAAGTCCTTGATGTTAATAGTGATGTGCATGGTATTTAGTGTGAAAAATTTGGCAACTTGTAGCATATATTGTCACATCAAACACCATTACATTTACTCGACAGTCCTCCTCAAACCCAAAGGTCCTTATAACATTGACTTCTTATGTGAAAACATGTTTTAATTTTGCATCTAAAATATAAAATTTTAATTTTCCTTGTCATAATTAAAATTTATTGACCAAATCCTATTCACTTGCCTCCTCATCCCATGGATGGCCAAACTCACCATCCTATTTGTCTTTTGCAAGCAATACAGTGACACTTAATGTTATGTTTAGTTGGGAGATTTGAGGAGGGATTTGAAAAGGAAAAGAGAAAAGGTATGTGAAACTAGGTGAAATTTAGGCATGCTTTATTCACATTTCACCTACCTTTTCCATTTCCCTTTCCAAATCTCTCCTCAAATCCCCCAACCAAACACAACATAAAAAAATAAAAAGTTAGTTCAATCTAGTCTTAGATCTTCTTGTTGACAGTGATAAAATCTAGGGCCACTTAATGCCTTTTTTAAGTGAAATTTGATAAATGTCTTTCAAAAAAAAATTTTTTAAAAGAGATTGTCCAGTAAGAAAAAGTAGCTTTTTCTCTTTTACTTTATTTTTTTTATATTTTTTGCAACATTTTTCAATGCCTAACCCTAACAACTTTGGCCCTTCGATTGTCCATTTTCCAAAATTTGCAATGCATCATATTATGTATATACACTAGATTTTCAGTACACACAATACGTGTGAATTAATTTTGATCATTTTATAATGATTACAGTTAATCTAACAAATTTAGAAAAATATCTAGAATTGAGAATCAAAGATTAAAATTAATTCATAATGTGGCTCCACAACAAGAAGATTAAATCTACACTGTATATGTAAAATTCTATGTCACCTTTTGATTTTCTCTTTTGGTTCCATGTTCTTACTAAAAAGATAATCTCAAAGAGGTGGTATTTGTTAAATTTACTAAAGGAGTTGATATTACATATTTATCCGTTTTGTTATATAAAAATTGGTATGCGAGCCATTATTTATCTCTTAACTACTTAACAAAAAAAGTCAAATGTCTTACTTGTAAAAATTTTTGTTAAGTGATTAGTTTGGAGCACTATATAGACAATGTCACATGATAACTACTGAATAATTTTCACCACACGAATTAGGGTAATTTATTAATATATATATATTTATATAATATAGCTCACCACCAAGAAAATATGTCTATTCTATTGATTTTAGTAATTAAATATGTTTGATTTTCTTTCTGAAGCCGTTCTCTATTATTGTGACATCTCTGAAATAAAGACCTTATCTTGTTTTGACACATTTACTAATTCAAAATTATTCAGCAAAGTACTGATGAATGCATGAAATTTGCAAGTTAAATGTATACAGCAAGTTGCTTAATTGAAGACTTTAATCAAGACTTGCAAATCCAACTTTTGAACTAATCAAATAAATTGAGTTGGATTTTAAGAAAGATAATAATATATATTTTTTCCACAAGTTGAAAGCGACTTCATATTGACTTTATTCGCAATTTCTTATAGAAAAATGCATATTAAACGTGTATCCATTTGATTTCGATTCTAATATTAATTAATTTGCCCATAATTGCCAATTACGAAGCATTGGTTTAATAAATCCCTTTTCTTGTCATTTGCAGACTAATATGTCAATTTGTTTTTATATAATATATAGAACATAAAGATCAAGAATTGGTTTGTTTTTAGTTTTTTATTTCTTATGGTAGAGTTGTAGAAGAAAAAAATCTTGCTAAACAAATGCATACTTTAATAATTTGCATCGTGAATCTCAAAAACTGTAAACTCGTACCATATAATATGTGAAATTAACCATAATTAACACACTGATCAATACGTATAGTCTCATTATTACACGATATATGACATAATTTTAAACAGTGCCGTGATGTCAAAAGGTAAACATTTGTTTAATACAATGATTAGTTTTATTATGTGTTTTAAGTTTGGTATAAAAAAATGTTGTAGTCCATGGCATGATGGAAAATGTGAGCCACATCGCGACCATCACTTGGAAAAATACTCTTTTCGAGAGGAACTTTATAGTTAAAAATGATGAAAATGTGAGGGAAAAAAAAAAATCTCATCAATGGACAATAGTTAAAGAAAATGTTAGCAATTTTTATTAAAACTTTCATCAAAACTTTCATGACTTTCATTAAAACTTTCATGATTTTTATTAATAAATTATATATCCACATTTCCTTCCTCTCACAAGAATGAGTTTTAAAATGCGAGATGGGGATAGGATGTAAATTTTGCAAATTTTTTTTTTTAATTATTAGAGTTTCACACTAAATTGTGTTTCATTTTTTTTTTTGTTGTTGTCTATTTTCAAAAATGGAAAACAAAAAATTGATATGGAAAACTTATTTGGTATTTTTTTGACAAAAAATTCAAAATATATGTACTTTCTAAGATTTTTTTTTTTTAATTTTCAAAAAAAATTAAAAAATGTTGTTATCACACTTTATATATATTTTTGCTTACGATAACATAAAAATGAAAAAAAATACTTAAAAAATGATGCCAAACAAGGATTGATATATAGTTTTCATGCAATAAAAGTTAGGGGTCGGCGCGAGTCGGTTGAGGTTGAAGCACAGAACTTCTAATCCGTCATCTGTCTGTCAGATTGGCAGATTTGAGAAAATCAATCCGCATTTGTCCATCAATCTGGCGGATGTGGATTGAGCGGATTGGCGGATGGATGCGAATCGATTTGGCAGTTTAAAATTTTATAAATTTTCAACATAATCCAATTTATGCACTTTCTCAAAAAAAAAAAAAATGACAGTCAATAACTTTTTTTTTGATCGGCAATGACAGTCAATAACTTAAAAAAGTATTTCAATCACTGCATGTCTCATTCACATATTACAATCACAACATGCCTCATCCACATAAAGTATTACAATCTATGATTCTTAAAATATAAAAACAATTCAAACCGCCAAAACCATAAATTGAGCAGTAACAAAGATTGTATGTCTTTGCATTGTTATATCTATATCTGTTTTTGAAAACAAAAACCAACCAACATATATTATCTTTTTTATTTATTATTTTTAGAGTTAGATTTAAAAACCAAAAAATATAGATGAATAATACATTTATTTTTTTCAATTCAAAAAATATATTTAAGTTGAAAATTCTTTTTCAATTTAATATTTAAATTCTTTTTCAATTGAAAACACAAACAGAGTACCTAAACAAATTGAAAATACAAAGTTTTACAAATTACCAGAGGTGTTCGCGATTTGGCGATTCCGTTGTGGTTAAAGGAATCTCAAATCTATTATCCGTCCAAAACTAGGCGGATTGAAAAAAATCAATCCGCAACTGTTCGCTTCGTCATCACGCATCCGTCCAAAATGTGGCGGATCGGTTCGGTTCGATCAGTTTAAACAGATCGATATATCCGCTGCTCACCCCTAGTTATCAATGCCCATCTAGATTAATGAAAGAGAAATGATAATGGTTAAATAAAACTTAGTTAGGATATAGTTTAAAAGAAAAACTTTTTTTACCAAGTCAAAAAAATGACTTTGGCAAAATATTTTGGCTTTGATTATTGAGTTGCTCTAATTCCCTTGATTACATCCCTTAGGTGGCCTTTCTTGGGTTTGTTTTGAATGTGATATTTTGTGTGATGGATATATCAGCATGGTGTATCTTTTTACCGTGGTATACCCGTTGCATGTACACGACACACAAAATCTTGTTTTCATTTTTTTTTATTCTTTTGTGTGATGTTTTTAATAAACAAAAATAATGAAAATATATCGTTTTTATTTTTGTGTAAAAATTAATTTTCAAATTTTAATACTAACTTTTGGATTTTTTTGAAAATTTAAATTAACTTTTTATTTTCCTAAAGTGAGTTATTGATTGATATTTTTTCAAAAACAGTTTTTTTTTGGAAATAATTCGTTGAACATTTGTTTTTACGAAAATACAAGCAACTGCCTCGAGAAACTCAGTTGGTAATGGTAATTACACAGACAAATCTATTTTGTAATTCAATAAGAAAAAATTATCAACTCAAACTTCTCGTTTGAGTTTGTAAGCATGATGGTTTGCTCAACTTGTATTACAGACTAAAAACTCGAACAAGAAGAGATCCAACAGTTCTTGAAGCATAAGTGTGATTGATCCATTTGATTTTATTCAACACTCTATTTTACTTTTAGGTAAATTATAATATATTTTTTGAAATTTACTTAAAATATGAATTGTTCTCTGTGATTTAGAAAATTACAAACACTCTTTTGTAAGAATTTTTTATTTAATACAATTAATTAAAAAAATAAAATTTCTAACTATCCTTTGAAATATATTTATAATATCATTAAAAATTGTTAATTGACTTGATAATTTATTAAAAAAAAACTATTTGTTATAAAATTAGAAACTTTAACAGGAGCGATGTAACTTCAGAACCACAAGAGATATTTCATATTTTAATCAAATTTTAAAAAATCTATTTATAATCAGGCCCGGCACTGAGATTTTCGGGGTTTAAAACCGATAATCAATTAATAAATTTCTAGGGCTCTTCACATCTTTTTTTTTCATTGAATGAAAAAAAAATTGAAAGTAAATGACAAAAGATTTGTGTCAAAATCATAAAAAATACTTAGCATTATATTACAATAACTAATAAATATCACTTGATCCCTACTCTTCTTGTATTTTTAGAAGCAAATAAATCAATCATACTTGCATAATCTAATTTTTTTGCAAAATCATTTTCAATGAATAACAATGCTAATTATTTTAAATGGATCTTTCAATTTTTTAATGGATTAATTTATTTTAAGTTAATTTAAGTCTTCCTTAATTTTTTTTTGGACTTAAAATATAGTTAATATATTAGACTAAACTATAATAAGAGAGACCCATTTTTTGAGTTTATTTTCAATGGATAACAATGTTAATTTTTTTGAATGGCTTTTCAATTTTTTAATGGGTCAATTTATTTTAAGTTAGTTTGGGCATTTTTTAATTTTTTTAGACTTAAAACATATCTAATATATTACACTAAATTATAATAGGAGGGAATCCCTTTTTTGAGTTTATTTTGAAGGGCCCTAAGTCATGGCCTTGTGACATAGGGCCGGCCCTGTTTATAATTTATCCTTTGAGTAATGCAGATTCTAAATATTTTATTAATATTTTTACCAAATATCTTACATAGATGTGAGATTCATATAGTGTTAATCTCACACTCATAAAAAAATATTTAATAAAAATCTATATCTATACTATATATTAAGCAAAATGAGGTTTCTAACCCCCAAGGCCTGTGGGAGCTCTAATATGTCAATCCTAATTTTCTGATTTTTTGTTTTTTTTTTATTTAAAAAATTAACCTCAGCATTTATTAAATGATTGGTTCAAAGATTATAATTACATTATTGATAAATGGAAAAGCCCTCAGGTATTTACACGCCACCACTTTTGCTTCCCCAAGAGACCATGTAATCAATGGGTCAATGGCTCTTAATTTTTTTCTCTCTTAATTTTTTTGTTTTGTTTTTTGAAAAAAAATAAATAAACAATTATTAAATTCTTTCAAAACTTTAACTTTATAACTTCTCTAATACACGTATTTACACGCCACCACTTTTGCTTCCCCAAGAGACCCATGTAATCAATGGGTCAATGGCTCTTAGTTTTTTTCTCTCTTAATTTTTTTGTTTTGTTTTCCGAAAAAAAATAAATAAACACTTATTAAACAGTGAGTCTCATTTTTCTAAACAGTGAGTTTCTTATTAAACAGTGAATCTTTATAACTTCTCTAATACACATATTTTCCTTAACTTTTCACATATCTAAGGTAAACAGTGAGTCTCATTTTTGCTTTCTCCTTCTTCAGTTCTCACTTTTACACTTTCAACTTCAGTGACCACGTGTACAAACAGTAAGTGTTATTTTTGTTTTCTCTTTCTTAACTTTTTCTTTTCTTTACTGTTTTAATATTGTAATTTTTGTTATTTTTGTTTTCTTTTCTTAACTTTTTCTTTTCTTTTCTTTTCTTTACTATTTTAATTTTATTTTTGATTTTTTAACATGAACCATCACAAAGAGAAAAATGTGATTATAATTAGTTGAATGTGATGAGAAAAATGTGATTATAATTAGTTGAATGTGATGTGATTGTAGTTTGTTCAATGGCTCTTTTTTTTATATTAAGCAAAAGGGGGTTTCTAACCCCCAAGGCCTGTGGGAGCTCCAATATGTCAATCATAATTTTCTGATTTTTTATTTTTTTTATTTAAAAAATTAACCTCAACATTCATTAAATGATTGGTTCAAAGATTATAATTACACTATTGATAAATGGAAAAGCCCCCAGGTATTTACACGCCACCACTTTTGCTTCCCCAAGAGACCCATGTAATCAATGGGTCAATGGCTCTTAATTTTTTTCTCTCTTAATTTTTTTGTTTTGTTTTTTGAAAAAAAATAAATAAACAATTATTAAATTCTTTCAAAACTTTAACTTTATAACTTCTCTAATACACGTATTTACACGCCACCACTTTTGCTTCCCCAAGAGACCCATGTAATCAATGGGTCAGTGGCTCTTAGTTTTTTTTTCTCTTAATTTTTTTGTTTTGTTTTCCGAAAAAAAATAAATAAACACTTATTAAACAGTGAGTCTCATTTTTCTAAACAGTGAGTCTCTTATTAAACAATGAATCTTTATAACTTCTCTAATACACATATTTTCCTTAACTTTTCACATATCAATTATAAACAGTGAGTCTCATTTTTTGTTTCTTCTTCTTCAGTTCTCACTTCTACACTTTCAACTTCAGTGACCACGTATACAAACAATAACTGTTATTTTTGTTTTCTCTTTCTTAACTTTTTCTTTTCTTTACTGTTTTAATATTGTAATTTTTGTTATTTTTGTTTTCGTTTCTTAACTTTTTCTTTTCTTTTCTTTTCTTTACTATTTTAATTTTATTTTTGATTTTTTAACATGAACCGTCACAAAGAGAAAAATGTGATTATAATTAGTTGAATGTGATGAGGAAAATGTGATTATAATTAGTTGAATGTGATGTGATTGTAGTCTGTTCAATGGCTCTTTTTTTAATATGATTGTTGTAATTAGTTCAATGGTTTTTTTTAATGTTATTTAATCTTTTTATTTACTATTTTAATTTTATTTTTGATTTTTTAATATGATTGAAATTAGATAAATATAAACCCTCACAAAGAGAAAAATGTGATTATAATTAGCTGAATGATTTTTTTTTTTTAATGTGATTGTAGTTTGTTTAATAGTTCTTTTTTTTCATTTATTTATTTTATTATGGGAAAAATGTGATGTGATTGTAAGATAGTACACAAAAATATTTGTGATTTGTCTAGCGAATAAAAAATTATAATTTGATTGAAGTTAGATAAATACAAACTCTCACAAAGAGAAAAATGTGATTATAAATACTAATTTTTTTTTCTCTTTCTTAATGTGATTGTAGTTTGTTCAATGGCTCTTTTTTTTAATATGATTGTTGTAGTTAGTTCAATGTTTTTTTTAAAATGTTATTTAATCTTTTTATTCACTATTTTAATTTTATTTTTGATTTTTTAATATGATTAAAATTAGATAAATATAAACCCTCACAAAAGGAAAAATGTGATTATAATTAGTTGAATGATTTTTTTTTTTAATGTGATTGTAGTTTGTTTAATAGTTCTTTTTTTTCATTTATTTATTTTATTATGGGAAAAATGTGATGTGATTGTAAGATAGCGCATAAAAATATTTGTGATTTGCGTAGCGAATAAAAATTATAATTTGATTTTTTAATATGATTTCAATGTTTTTTTTAATGTTATTTAATATTTTTATTTACTATTTTAATTTTATTTTTGATTTTTTAATATGATTGAAGTTAGATAAATATAAACCCTCACAAAAAAAAATGTGATTATAATTAGTTGAATAATTTTTTTTTTAATGTGATTGTAGTTTGTTTAATAGTTCTTTTTTTTTCATTTATTTATTTTATTATGGGAAAAATGTGATGTGATTGTAAGATAGTGCATAAAAATATTTGTGATTTGTTTAACGAATAAAAAATTATAATTTGATTGAAGTTAAATAAATACAAACACTCACAAAGAGAAAAATGTGATTATAAATACTAATTTTTTTTTCTCCTTCTTAATGTGATTGTAATTTGTTCAATGGCTCTTTTTTTTAATATGATTGTTGTAGTTAGTTCAATGTTTTTTTTAATGTTATTTAATCTTTTATTTACTATTTTAATATTATTTTTGATTTTTTAATATGATTGAAGTTAGATAAATATAAACCCTCACAAAAAGAAAAATGTGATTATAATTAGTTGAATGATTTTTTTTTTTAATGTGATTGTAGTTTGTTTAATAGTCTTTTTTTTCATTTATTTATTTTATTATGAGAAAAATGTGATGTGATTGTAAGATAGTGCATAAAAATATTTGTGATTTGTCTACCGAATAAAAAATTATAATTTGATTGAAGTTAGATAAATACAAACCCTCACAAAGAGAAAAATGTGATTATAAATACTAATTTTTTTTTCTCCTTCTTAATATGATTGTAATTTGTTCAATGGCTCTTTTTTTTAATATGATTGTTGTAGTTAGTTCATTGTTTTTTTTTAATGTTATTTAATCCTTTTATTTACTATTTTAATTTTATTTTTGATTTTTTAATATAATTGAATTTAGATAAATATAAACCCTCACAAAAAGAAAAATGTGATTATAATTAGTTGAATGATTTTTTTTTTAATGTGATTGTAGTTTGTTTAATAGTCTTTTTTTTTTCATTTATTTATTTTATTATGGGAAAAATGTGATGTGATTGTAAGATAGCGCATAAAAATATTTGTGATTTGTCTAGCGAATAAAACATTATAATTTGATTTTTTAATATTATTTCAATGTTTTTTTTAATGTTATTTAATCTTTTTATTTACTATTTTAATTTTATTTTTGATTTTTTAATATGATTGAAGTTAGATAAATATAAACCCTCACAAAAAGAAAAATGTGATTATAATTAGTTGAATGATTTTTTTTTTTAATGTAATTGTAGTTTGTTTAATAGTTCTTTTTTTTCATTTGTTTATTTTATTATTGGAAAAATGTGATGTGATTGTAAGATAGCGCATAAAAATATTTGTGATTTGTCTAGCGAATAAAAAATTATAATTTGATTTTTTAATTTGATTGAAGTTAGATAAATACAAACCCTCACAAAGAGAAAAATGTGATTATAATTAATTTAATGATTTTTTTTCATTTATTTATTTTTTATTATGAGAAAAATGTGATGTGATTGTAATTTATTCAACGGTTCTTTTTTTTAATGTCATTGTAGTTAGTTCAATGGTTCTTTTTTTAATGTGATTGTATTGTAGTTAGTTTAATGGTTCTTTTTTTTTATTATTTTTTTATTATGAGAAAAATGTGATGTAATTGTAGTTTTTACAATCCGTTTTGATCACACGGTGAATTTATTTTAACTGATTGTGTTTTTTTACACTATATTTCGATCACATGATGAGGAAAAAAATTTGTTTGCGTTGTGACAATCTCTGTGTTTTTACAGGATGGAACGTGATTCAGTTACTGCTAAAATCAATCGACTATGTCGAAAAAGAAAATTACTCATTTCACGCCAGACTGATCATGATGATCCCATATTCAAGGATAAATTGAAACAACTTCAAAAAGAAGCACGTCGATTAAGAGTATGTGTTCTACGTGACAAACAATTGTATTATAGAACGAATGTTCGAAATGCCACAAGTAAGCTTTGAAGTATTATCATTTTCATATATATTAATTGAAACATTAGTTTTTATACTCAATAGGTGATAGAATTATCAGATATCCCTGTTTTGCTGATTTACATCCATATGCAAGTAATTGGAGCGTTGAAGCAAAGTTAGTCAGGTTGTTATCTATGACTAATCGTTCTGGGGGAAATATGATATTCAGAATGATTTTTGTTGATGGACAGGTATTTACAACTCTTATTATGAAATAATTGTTAAATATTTTGTTTTATATTATGTTAAAAGTGTGTACTTATTAACTTTTTTGAAAGGGTGATGCCATGGAAAGAACTGTATGCTCTGAGGAATATGATTACTTCAAAGAACATTTAATTGAGGGAAAAATATATTGTTTAAGAGGAGTTCATATTACATTGGCTGATGAGAAATTCAAGTTGGTGCCATATTATTATAAGATGTCTTTTACTAATGATACAACAATTGTGGACATACTTGATCATGATAATAATATACCATTTCAGTGGTATTTCCTTAAAAAATTATCAGACATTGGCCAATTTCTTCATCAAGATGTTCAATTAATAGGTACGTTACTTTTACTAAATGATACTTATCTAGATTATATACTTACATAGTTTATTATCAATACAAAAAATTTGTGACTATCAAAACAATAAACATGCAAATGCTAAAATATGCAGATGTGATTGGCTTGGTTGTTAGTGTAACTGAATGTCAAGGTATTGCAAATCGTGATAATTACAAGAGAGAGATTCTACTATTTGATACAAGGTATGATACTATAACATATTGCTGTGTCTTTACCAAATTTTAAATACTCTACGAATTATATTATTTTTTCTAATCTCAACTTTTTTTTTTTAAATTGTAAAAACAGTTTCACATTGGTAAGACTGACTCTATGGGATGTGTTTGCAACAACTGATGGCATGCAACTATATCATACTCTAGAGAATGATAATATTTTGTTTGCCACTGGATTAACAGTTAAAGATTATCATGGTATGATTACTTTTTATTCACTTTTATAATATCTACATGCATATACAAATATTGATATTAATAAATTATCTTTTCTCAACTTCTAGGTCCATGTCTCGCTACATGCAAATACAGCAAGTTATATATCAATCATTCATTCTGTTATACAAATCATATTTGAGTGTGGTATGTTATGATTGTATAATATTAATCAATTATATATGACAATATAATTCTCACAATTATATATATATTGACATATTTATCTAGGCTTGCTATGAATCTTATATCACAAAAGTTGGTATCTTGAAATCAAAAAAATGGATTCTCAATTTCACAGTCGTTGATAATATCAAATGCCAAAAGAATTCGAATATGTGATTTTGCACCCATGCCAAAGGTAAGAATTGTTATCATCCCAATTAATGAAAATTAAACGATATATATATATATAATTTGTTTATAGAGAGATTAATTTATGTTTTTTCAAATATTTTGTAGGTCTCATATTTTCGAATACTTGGGTACATCAAACAAATTGATGTTGACAACCTTTGGATTGATTTGTGCAAAAAATTGCTATCAAAAAGTTGAATATCATTATGGTCACATTGTTTGTCGTCACTGCCTACATGATGATATTGATATTATAATAAGGTAATTTTCTTTAGGTAAATAATTACTATGTACAATAATAATTCAAACTTAATAAGTGTTTTAATTTTTTATTAGGTACAATATTTCCTTTTAACAAGCGTCTTTTTTTTTTTTTGGTTGATAAGATACAATGTTAACCTTGTGGTCAAAGACAGTACTGGTTCAATAAATCTCACTGTTCAAGATAAACGGGCAGAGTTTATTTTGCGATGTCAACCATCATATTTGAAGAATATGAGATCAAAGGTAGGAAATTATAAAATTTATTATAAATAACTTATTCTTACTTTTTCAAACACAAAGTTATAATTCCAAAATTTTATAGGATAATGGCGTTAGAATGATTAAAGATTATATTGCGTCATGCCAAGACCGTGCCTATGCATTTATTATACCTGTACCAACAATGCCACGTCAACTAGATTGTGCACCGTGTGTGACCTTTGTTTTAAATATAAATTGGTCTGAAGAATGTCTATACCTTTCAGAAAGTTAAAAAAAAAAAAAATGTAAGTATAACGTTTTTACTTTATAACATTTTATAAATACATAATATATGTATTGTTCATTAATTATAATACTAACTATCATGTTGACAATGCAGGAATGCTGATGGAAGGCCCACAACAATTTAGATTTTAGTTATTTTTTGTTTTACTTATTCAGTGAATTTCGAACAAATGTAATAGATTCTTATTTTTATTACTTTAATTATGCAATGTCAATATTTTCTTTTAAAATTACATATATTTTATCCTAACAATTTAAAAATATGTTTGACATAACTATGAATGTTTTTTTTTTTTTTTTTTTTTATAAATTTAATCTCGTGCATAGCACGGGTGATATGCTAGTATTGATAAAGGTCAAAACTTTTTTCTTATTCGACATTGATAGGGACCCCCAGTGGGGGGTGAACCCCAACACCCCCCTCCACGTGGGGGGCTGTGCAAGCATGACTTAGGAAAAAAATATACATATATATTTCTACCAATTAAAAAACAGTGGAAGTGGTGGAGATCACCCCACTGGGGTCCAATGCATTTTCCTTTCTTATCCTTTACTTTTCGAAATCAAACCACGTGAGTAACGTAAATTTAGGGACAGTCATACACAAAAATGTCTACCATCAACTTGTCTCAATTTTTTGGTACATAAGAATGAAAACAACAATATCTGACTTGTTTCATTTACAAACCCAAAGTCAAGGGATTGTTTGTTAATGTCGGTTTACAGAAATATGAAATAAGAGAAAATTTATTTGGTGTGCAAAAGTAATTTGAAAATAAATATATATAATAATAAAAAAGAGAGTAAAGAAACATGTTTTGGGGTGAGTTATTAGTTGTTGAAGAGTCACTAGATGTCGAGCTAGCTGAAAGTCGTCAACAGTCGATCGGTGGCAGTGGTGGAGACTAAGGGGTCAAGTGTCCTTTGGGATTTTTCTTTTTTCTTTTTTTAATTTTTTTATACATATGTATATAAATAAAATTTTAAACAAAAATAATATTTAGAATAAAATGTTAAGGGCATTTTTAAATTTATAAAAACAATAGTGATTATTTTATTGAAAATGAAGTGACTACAACAAATTATATTTTTATGTATGAAAATTTTATAAAAAAATCTTAATATAAAGGTATATCCATCATTATTAATATGCAAATATAATTAATCTCACTATATATATGTAAAAATTACTAGAGTGTTAGTTATATTTGCATGTGGAGTTCACCCTTCATATGTTGCTTTACTATTGGTGGGTAATATCATATATTAATAATGACGTGATATCACTATTGTATGAAATTTTTACTCAAATTTTGTAAAAAAATTTATTCAAATTTTGTAAAAATTTGATTTATTTTACCATTATATAATTTAGTTTACGACTTAAATATATTACTTTTTTACATTGTCTATGATACACTAGTTACATACAATATATTTTTTTTCTATTTTACTAGAAGTTAATTGTAAAATTTTATGTGAAATACTTTTGTAACAATTTATTTAATTTTTTATACTTAATATTAATTCAAAAATTATTATTCTCTTTTTATTTTTAGTTATGAAAAAAAAAATTAAAGTTGTAATTAATTAGTGCCCCCTCTTAATTTAGTTTCTTGGCTCCGCCACTGGGGTGGTGACCAAAGATAGTATAAGAGAAATGAGACAATGTAAACTTGTATTAAAAATAAGTGAATACCCCTTTTTCAAAAAAAATTGGAATCAAATCCAAAAAAGGATTAAATGAAAACAAAAATTTTAAACTTTTTACATGTCATTAAAAAGTTCAATTTCTACTACACTTCATTTCTATTGTTAAAAAATAAATAAATAAAATTAAAAAAAACAAAAAAAAAAAACTTATCCCATGCACCAATCCTGTACCAATCGCAAATTATTATTATTATTATTGGAGGTAATTACCATTATTTATTTATTTTCACATTTGTTGTAATACAATTAGTGATTTATTCCTTTATAAAAAGCTAATGTTGATCCATAAATAGTTTGATCCATATTGTACATTTAAATTACAGTAATGTTGGGTTTTGTTGGAAAATTTAGAAATGGATTTGGTAAAGAAAAGGAAAAAGATAAGTAAAATGTGAATAAAATATATCTATATTTCACCTACTTTCACATGCATTTTCCCTTTTTCTTTCTCTTTCCCTTTCCCTTTCCCTTTTCCTTTTCAAATCTCTTCCCAAATCTCCCAACTAAACACAGTGTAAAAAGTTGGAAAAAAAAAATCAAATAAATGGGAAACAGGTTTGCAATTATTTTACCTATTTTTCATTTATCTGATATTGGTACAAATTAAAGGGTAGAAATATGGGTTGATTACAGATGTAATGTAGAGTAGTTTGAAAGATTAAAAAAGTCTCCTAACAATATAAAAAGGAAAGCGTTATAGGGCCTATATTTTTATTAAATAAATAATCAAATATCTCATATAGATATGAGATCTATAAAATTATGAATCTAACACTCATATAAAATATTTAATTATTTATTTAATAAAAAATTTAATATATCTAATATTACGCATATAAAAAGCTAACAATACAAAAAGCAAGAAAGAAAGTCAGTGCCTCCCTATCCATATCTATTACTATTATAAAAAGAGGTCAGGTGCCCTGGCTGGTGTGTCTTTCATTCATTAAAATCGAAGGTGAATAAAGTCAGTGTGGTTGGCCAATTAAATGTTTCACATCAAAGATGGAAAAATTGTAGCCTTTAATTCATGAGATCATTTAATAATCCGGTAAAGTGGGCATTTCAAAAGATGTTATGAGACCCACCCAAATAAAAAGACGTCATAATTGATAGAGAGTGTGTGATTTATAATTTTATATTAAGATGTGGAAAATAATAGAAAATATGTCAATTGATAATTGGTTAGGAATAGAAACACATGTGTTCTTGGAGCACTTGATAAACCTTTCTTTAATTTGATAGGTGACTAGGATAGGACAGCTATATTAGTAAATAAGACAAATTGTAATTTGGTCCAAACATTTTTTGAAAAATATAATTTTTTAATATATAGTTGTCCATTCCACCTATTAGCATAATCACAAGTCTTAGAGTGGCCTCATAGAAAACATCACAACATTTACTGTAAAAGCTTTTTCCTGAATCAAACATATTTTAATGTTCGAATCTTTAGTGATCAACACCAAATCATATGATGCCTCAAAAAATACTTTGACAAAGAAATATTTGTTTATTGCAATTTGTACGAGTATTTATAATATTTTTTTATATTTATTTTGGAGCTTGTGAATATTTGGTGAGTATTTAGTCTAATAAGTTGAAAAAAAAAAAAAATTTAATTATTAAAAAGTTTGAGAGAAAATATTTTTAACTTCTGCGTTGTTTAAAAGTTGCACAAAATGTGATCTTTGGCATTAAATGAAACTCTAAAGTCATTAGATTCTGATTAGTATAATATAAAGCAAATTTTATTTTCTTTTAATATTTTATGCATTAAAGGATTCTTTGTTGAATGAAAAGAACATAAAATAGAAAAAATTAGTTTAAGATCCCTCTCCTTTTTTTAGTAATAGAAGAGATTCACGATATTATTTTATGATATTTAAGGTCCCTCAATCCCACATTCATATATCACAGAGAAATTTGACTTCCTCAAATCAAATCAGTTCGTAAAGAAGGAGCTGGAAGAGAGGATGAGGCGGTGAAGACGATGATCATACCACACGATCTAAGCCATTCCTAGAGAGTACCCTGGCCGCAAAGTCTCTGCCACAGACAGACTCCAAGGCCCAATCCTCGCAGTCGTGTTAGCCCAAGACAACGACGGCCACAACACCACCACCACCACCACCACCACCACCAGGTCGGCCTCTAGAAAACACCTCGTCACCACCGAGAGGAAGCAGATTCAGGCCATCCCTAACTCCATTTAACTCCCCTTCTTCTGCTCCACCACTTTCCCTCTCCAGATCCGCGCTAGTTCTAGTTCCTCTACTCTCATCGAATCCGGCACCGTTCTCCCCATCAAGATTCATAGGGATGAGGAGAGTGGGAAGATTTTGAATTTGGTGTTTGTTTGGGCTGATGAGGGATCGGAGTTGAAGGTTGATGTGCCCGTTGTTTCAAATGAGAAGATGTTTGTCCTGGTCTCAAGAAAGGAGGTACTTCAAATAGGATAAGGACCACTTTAAAATATCTATGCCCAGCTGAACACATCCCTTCCAAAATTGAGGTAGACGTAAGCAATCTAGACATTGAAAATAAGGTGTTTTCTTGGCGGGATTGTCTTTCACTTTTGCGCATAACGATCACTGCTTCTGCTTCGTGTATTGGATTGAATTTCTCTAGTTTGGACCAGAGAAATTCTCTAGTTTGAACTGAATTTTCTTTGGGTTAGTCTAGAGAAATTCTCTGGTTTGGATTGAATTTTCTCTGGTTTGAACTGAATTTTCTCTAGGTTGGTCCAGAGAAATTCTCTGGTTTGAACTGAATTTTCTCTGAGTTGGTCCAGAGAAATTCTCTGGTTTGGATTGAAAATTCCCTAGATTGATTTGAGGGACCTTAGACATTATGAAAATATTGAACGTTCTTTATGCTATAAAATTTTAATACCAGGGACCCTAAAAAAAAAAAATCCCTTATACTGTGTTTGGTTGGGGGATTTGAGGAGAGATTTGGAACGGGAAATGGAAAAGATAGGTGAAATGTGAATAAAACATACCTATATTTCACTTAGTTTCACACATCTTTTCCCTTTCCTTTTCCAAATCCCTCCCCAAATCTCCCAACCAAACACAGTGTTAAGGAAAAATTAGTTTAAGACCCCTCTCCCATTTTTAGTAATGAAAGAGATTCACGATATTATTTTATGATGTCTAAGGTCCCTCAATCCCACACCTATATATCACAAAGAAATTTGACTCCCTCAAATCAAATCAGTCCGTAAAGAAAGAGTTGCAAGAGAGGATAAGGCAGTGAAGATGGCGATCATACCACACAATCCAAGCCATTTCCAGACAGCACACTAGCCGCAAAGTCTCCGCCACAGACAGAATCCAAGGCCGAATCCCCTCTATCATGTTAATCCAAGACAACGGCAGCCACACCACCACCAGCAGGTCAACCTCTAGAAAAACACGTCGTCACCACCGAGAGGAAACAGATTCAAGCCATCCTCAACTCCATTCAACTCCTCTTCTTCTGCTCCATCGCTTTCCCTCTCCAGATCCCCGCTGGTTCTGGTTCCTCTACTCTTCTCGAATCTGGCACTGTTCTCCCCATCAAGATTCATAGGGATGAGGAGAGTGGGAAGATTTTGAATTTGGTGTTTGTTTGGGCTAATAAGGGATCGGAGTTGAAGGTTGATGTGCCGGTTGTTTTCAAAGGAGAAGATATTTGTCCTGGTCTCACGAAACGAGGTACTTTAAATAGGATAAGGACCACTTTAAAATATCTATGCCCAGCTGAACACATCCCCTCCAAAATTGAGGTGGATGTAAGCAATCTAGACATTGAAGATAAGGTGTTTTCTTGGCGGGATTGTCTTTCACTTTTATGCATAACGATTGCTGCTTTTGCTTCGTGTATTGGATTGAATTTCTCTGGTTTGGACCAGAGAAATTCTTTGGTTTGAATTGAATTTTCTCTGGGTTAGTCCAGATAAATTCTCTGATTTGGACTGAATTATCTCTGGTTTGAACTGAATTTTCTTTGGGTTGGTCCAGAGAAACAACCAGAGAAATTTTCTGGTTTGGATTGAATTTTCTCTGGTTTGGATTGAATTTTCTTTGGATTGATTTGAGAGACCTTAAACATTATAAAAATATTAGATGTCCTTAATGCTACAAAATCTTAATACCAAGGACCCTAAAAAAAAATCCCCTATAAATAAATGGTTTATTCTAGCTTTACAAGTTATAAAATAATTGTTACTTAAGTATTGATTATTCTTTTATGAAAATTTAAAAAAAAAAAAAATTATGAGTAACAAAAAGTGCTCAACATAAGAACATGAAACAACCTTAGACAATGCCAAATGAAATTGTAATATAATGATTCATTTTCTTTAAATAGAATAATAACAACAAATAATTTTTAATTGCGATTATATTAATGATTTAAGTATGTGCAATGTGTCTGTGTGAAGTGAACCACATTAGTCAAAACGACCATATAGCAATGAACTAGTGGGTCCATAATGAGAATTAATTAATCTAATCATATTTGATTAATCATTTAAACCGTTCGATTCTTTCGGCAGATCTCTGATGGTTGGAATCAATTCGAATCGTTGATATCAAATGGTATTGAAATCAATCATACTACTGAAAAATTCCATTCAAGAAGTTGTTGTTGTGGAAAATAATCAGTATTAGTGACCCACTTTAATTATATTTGTTAGGTTTGCATAGAAAAATATATAATAAAAAAAAAATCAATATGTGATCAAATTTATTGTAAGTATGGTGGAAACCAAACCAACAATAACATGTACTAATTTTTCTATTCAATTTTTTTGGGGATTTTTTTAATGTGCACAGAGAGTTATTGCTATTTTTTTAATCAGTAAAATAGAAAATTTTATTGGTAAAACAAAAAATTAACGAGTTTTAAAATATAGTCAAATTTGACTTGTTTACATTTCGAGTCAATTTCAAACAAGTTTTAATCGAGCAGATCATGAGCTAAACTCAAGTAGTTTGATTTTTTATATTGCATATAGCTAAGTCAACACAAGCAGTAAATTATAGAAATTTAAATTAAAATCTTAAGAAGATTTTAAATATGTTTAAGTTTTAATTATTTACGTAACGAGTCAATTTCAAATGAACTAAACAAGAGTCGAGTTCAAATAACTTGATTCATTTCACAACTCTACTTTGGGCCTCATGTTAACCCCATTTTAGCGGGACTGTGATGCACTATAGGTGGCCACTTTCTTATAATCCTTCAAAAAAATTTCAACCTTTAGTATTTTTGAATTAGAATTAGACATTAATTGTAGATTGAACAAATCTGATATAGGATACAAAATGTGGGCAAACAATAGGACACCCAATTCAACTAGCACATGCAAATCAGTGGCAAGAAACCTGAAAATATGGCTACTCTCAGTTGGACATGATCCTTATATTTTGTTGTTTTTCTCTAACATCAAGAAAGCAAAGGGACCACTCTATCTTATAATTAATAAAAACAGTTAATGATATTGTCTTTAATTAATTGTTCCAAAAATTTACCTGTTCCTTTTTCTTTTTCTTTTCTTTTCTTTTTTTTTTCCCCCCTTTTTTGATTAATTAGTCTAGTTTGCCAAATGCGTTGAATATGACTTTAAACATATAGTTGTGGATTGATATTCTTGCTCATGTTATGTTCAAGAAAAGAAAAAGAACAAATTAGTCGACATTGTCATAATCGTTAATTATTGTTAGATTTAGATAAATAAGGACAATTGTCATTCTAAATTAATAATACGTAATTTTGTCAAACCCCATAAATTAAAATATGCATAAGAAAAGAGGTGTCATACATTTTCACTAATATGTGGAAAAGGTGTATAAATTGGAAACAATTTCACAACTACTTTGTATACAAAAAATAAATTTGGGACTCAAGTAGCCAAAGCCACCATTGGCTTAACAGCTATTATTTTTATAGCTGAAAGGCACCAAAAAAATGAAGAAGCTAACATCATGATGCTTGGGTAGCAAAAGATTTGCTTGATAATTTCAACAAAACTTTTTATTAACTTTTTGTTAAGAAAGTTAGCAAAATTTTAAAAAGGGACATGAATTATTTAATCTTTTGTTGTTTCTGTTTTGTTGCAATTTGCAAAGTGGCTTTGTTAAGGATAGAAGAAAGGGATGGTTTTGTTTCAACGGAGAGAAAGGGAGCATTCTTAGTTTGTCATCATATATAAGTGAAAATCAAAAGAAAAATATGACCCAAGAACATGCCTTTGATTTTTCTTTTTTGGGCATATCTTTGAATTTTTTTATTTTTTATTGTTTATATAACTCAAAAATATAATAATTATCTATTAAAAGCAATGTGAATTGTTTGTTGAAAAGCCAGGCAAAGCAATTCGGCTCCAATTCTAATTTGGGCTTTAGTAACTTGGCCTTTAGTTTTTTGGTCATATTGATAGATTCACTTTATTGAAGTTGTTGGCTAATCAATTACTAAGACGTTATAAATTTTGTTTTAAATTTTAAAATTTATTAGTGAGTGTCATGTCAATGAATTAAAAAATAATAATTTGTATAATTTAAAAAAAAAAATTTAAATTAGAATAAAAGAACCAATTAGGGATTGTTTGGGGTGTTCTAAATGAGTGCACTTTTTATCTTTTTGAACTAAAAAATTGAGAAAAAAATATGGATATTTGGGTTAACTTTTTGACATTTTATGAAAAAATGTGTATTAAAAAATTGTATAAATTAGTGTGTAGGGAAAAATTAGGATTGAGAGTTGTACAGCTGTAATTTTTAACTTTTAGTGAATAGTGATAATTTTTTAACTTTTAAATAACATTTTAACTTTTTAACTTTTTTTCAACTTGCCAAACTTGGCCTTAATGCCCTTCCAGCTGTTATTTGCTCACCTAGCTATCTGATCATGCAAAGATTCATCAATTGAGTTTTGCAACCCTTGAAAAATTTAAAAAGATAAAAAGTTAATTAAAAAGGTAAAAAATTAACACTATTCATAAAAAAAAACATATTAAAAAAATAATATACACATATTAATACAAATCAAAAAATAAACTCATGGATTGGTACTGACGAGATGGTGAAGTTAGTGACCCGGGGGGGATTATAGTAAAATATTCACTAAATTGAATGGTAGAGCTGGGCCCGTGGTTGATAATCTGAATCGTTAATAAGTAGAACTCATCTAGTACTATATTCCTGTAAAAAATTACGTCTATTGGATATCGCTAAATACATGATCAAATCAGTTTTGTATAAAAATAGATGGTGTTATAGTTAACAGTTAACAAAAAAAACTAACACGATCAGATAGCTATGAATATCCAATCAACGTGATTTTTTACAAGCATATAGTACTCGACAAGTTCTACATATTGCACGGTTCCGATTAGTAAAACGGGACCCGTGGTGGGCCCCATGGGCCGAACAGAACTGACCAATTTATGCCCGAAAAGTAGAGAATCAATCTCCTACACTGCCCTCTGCCGCACTGCCCTTTAGGCTTCCAATTGTACGGCCTATTCCATCACTTTATTCCCCTATACACTTATTTATACAATTTTTTAATATACATTTTTCCATAAAAAGTCAAAAAGTTAACCCAAACATCTATATTTTTTTCTTTAACTTTTTAGTCCAAAAAGACAAAAAGTGCACTTATTTAGTACGCCCCAAACAAACCATAATCTATGCCTGCAAAACATTACTTTAGCAATTTAAAACGAGTAATGATATACACAAATAGAATTTTTATACAAAATTTTTATATAAAATGAGAGGATTTATTGTAATATTATTTCATTTTCAATTAAAATATTTATTATTGTCTTCGGTTTCGTTTGGAAAGTGGGTTGTTTTTTTGATTTTTTGACTTTTTGATTTTTTTAACCTGGACTAAAAAACTTGATTTGGGAAGGATTTTTGACTTTTTTGACTTTTTTGTGAGAGAAAGAATGTAATGATTATAGATTGGATGTGATGTTTTGTCTCATTAAGTTAAAAAGTCTATTTTATTTTTTGTGACTATTTTAGTCAAAAAAAATCTTCAAATCCAACTTTCCAAACATAGGCTTCATTATTTACAAAAGTAATTTTGAATATGTATTTTTGTATAAATTTTATGAATATAAATCACTTTCCATTTTACACAATATGATAAGCTTTTATTACAACTTTTTTTGTTTTTTCCAAACTCTCTCTTTTTTTCTCATTTTTTTAATCACTTGAAGATGGACGTGGTTATTACTTATCTGCTGGAGCGACTATTCTAATGGATGCATGCGATTACAAGTTTTTCACCCATTTCGGCCTTTCATATCTTAATGCCAACTAACGCATGCCTGGGTTCCCCCAAAAAAAAATTAATAATAAAAAAATATTGCAATTCCTATTTATTTAGTAATAGGAGAAATTATTTAATGGTCTTAAAATATTATTTCATTCCATTTAAAATAAGTTATTTCTCAAAAAATAACATAAAAGTGATAAATCTCATAATTTTAATCAATAAAAAATAAGTTCAGATAGTATCTTATCTACCCTAAGAACAATAAATAATATTTACACGTGATAAAAAAAATTATGTGATGGTCTTGAGGCAAATTTATATGGTGCCCTTGATTTTTATTGATTAAAACTATAGAAATCAATATTTTTTGTTAAAATTTTGATAAATAATTTCACATAAATCAAGTAAAATGATGTAGAGCAAATGGACCAATACCACCAAATAATCACTCTTGCTGATGGAAGCAATGCCAACATCATACAAATAACATTCCATGTGGCCAACTCATTGCAGGCTGTCTTTGGCCTTTTTTGGCTAGCTATTTGATTCCGCTATCAATTTACTTGTAGCACTGAAAATTATGCAATTTAAGAAAAATAAGGAAGGGAGTATGAAAAAGTATGCGGTAGTATTACATGTATCAATTAATATGAATAATATTATATATATTAATTAGTGTATTAATACTAGTTATGATATTATTATTAATTTCACTTATTATAGCTTCGTTTGGGAAGAAGGGTTAGGTTGGGTTTGGGGCTATTTTAGTCACAAAAAGACAAAATAAATTTTTTAATCTAATAAGATAAAATATCACATTCAACTTATAATCATTATATTCTTTCTCTCATAAAAATTCAAAAAAACTAAAAATTCCTTCCCAAATGAGACTTTTTAGTCCAGGCTAAAATAGCCAAAAAGCTAACTCACTTTCCAAACAAACCCTATATAAATTATAAATATCAAAAATCTCTTAAAATGTATCACATTATCAATTGGTACAAACATTAGTTATGATGTTATTATTGACCCCACTCATTATACGAATTATAAATTGGTGGTGCTACATGCACCAATTAGTGTACACAGTGTACAAACTAGTGTTATGATATTATTATTGACCACATTTATTACAGGTTATAAATATTTAAAACCATACAAATGATATCACATCATCTGTTATTACACTAATGTGTACATTAATTGGTATATATAGCATTATTCATTATAAATACTAAAAATTTGTTAAATTATGTCACATCATCAATTGATACATCAGTTAGTATACTAATTGGTACGTATAACATTATTCAAAGGGATAAGTAATCTAGATTTATGATAATAACTCACACATCAAATATAATATAAAAATATAATTATTGTAACATTATTATTTTATTTAAAAGACAGGTCGAACGTATTTATGAGTATAATAAAAAACATTAAAAAATGGATCAACAATATCAATTTGTGTTGGGTAAGCCTACAACCCTCATCAAAGCCAATATCTTCATGCCAGCTTTATAGCGAAGAGTTGGTTAACCCTAATAAATATTCAATTTTTCTTTTCCAAGAAACAAGAACTTGGAGATCGAAAGATTATTTTTTTTATTGAATAATTACTAGTGAATTGATTAATTAGACATGTGAGGAAAGAGGAATTACAAAAAAAACTCAATCCTTGTTTGGCATCATTTTTTAAGTATTTTTTTCATTTTTATGTTATCATAAGCAAAAAATATATATATATAAAGTTCGATAACAACAATTTTTAATTTTTTTAAAAAATTTTGTATGTATTTTTTTTTGAAAATTCAAAAATAAAAATAAAAATTGAGAAAGTACATATATTTTGAATTTTTTGTCAAAAAAAATACCAAATAAATTTTTAATATCAATTTTTGTTTTCCATCTTTGAAAATAGACAGAAAATCCGAACGGGAGCGCAAGGGCATTTGAAATAGATCAGAGGCTGGAACTAATGTCAGGAGATAGTTTATGGTTGTGTTGGACCGTTGTAGGAATTAGCTGAAACTAATGCCAGGACAGTTTAAGGTCATGTTGAACCTTTGTAGGAGCTAACCGAAATCAATGTCAGGACAATTTAAAGGGATCATGTCGGACCAATATAGGAATTAATCGGAATCAATGTCGGGACAGTTTAAAGGAGTCATGTCGAGCCGATGTAAGAGCTAGCCGGAATCAATGTTGGGGCAGTTTAAAGGGGTCATGCCAGACTGATGTAGAAAACGAATGTTGAACCAGCAAGTGTGGCACACACATAACTTATGATGCGGTGCTGAATGATGATGGCAACAGACGACTGAATACGCTAGGGGGCGACTTAGATGCGGTGCAAGGAGCGTCTTAGGTTATGCACCAGAAAGGGTGGCTTAGGTGGTACGCTAAGGGGGATGACTTAGGGACATGCGCCAAGAGAGTGGCTTAGAGTGTGCGCCAAGGATGTGACTTGGGTGGTTTGCATGGTGTATAACCATGCTCACTATGATATGGGTATAATACCCCCTCTCAAACTCAAAGAGGTTGAAGATAGAAACCTATTTGAGATTGAAATAGAGAGAAAGACAAAGTGGAACAGAAACACACAAAAAAGTGAATTGCAAGTAAAAAAAAAAAATGATAAAGATATTTGGGGTAGGAATAAATTAGCGGATAGAGGAAGAAATCACTACGAAGTGATACTAAAAGGAAAATATAGCAGTGGAATGGATGGAGGTCCGACGGGCGGCCAATGCGAGGTTGCCGCTCGCCGGTGAAGTGAAATTACTAGGTTCTTAACTTAGTTCTGATACCATGTTAGAATAGTAGAGAGAGAGGAAATAATATATATTGTAATCAATGAATTGTATTGAATATATTGTCATATACAATAGAAAGCTTGTATATATAGACTGAGAAAGAGTATCCTATTAGAAATCTAACCATGAAAAAGAGTATCCAATAAGAAATTTAACTATGGCAACACCTAATATATTTAAGAAATCAATACCTAATATATGTAGGAATATATACCATATATATATTAACAAAAGTTGTTGGCTAATCAATTATTAAGACGTTATAAATTTTTTTTTAAATTTAAAAATTTATTAGTGAGTGTCATGTCAATGAATTAAAATATAATAATTTGTATAATTTTTATAAAAAATTAAAATTAGAGTAAAAGGAACCAATTAATGCCCTTCCAGCTGTTATTTGCTCACCCAACTATCCGATCATGCAAAGATTCATCAATTGAATCTTTATAATGACGTATTTAGTTTAGGCATTGAGAGGGTAATTTATATGAAAATTGGGCCGAGCTAGGTAGAAGGCTGTTATGGGCCGCAGTATGGAGAATAGAGTAAGAAGGCCTATATGTTAGTTCGGTCCAAGGAGACCTTGGAGTTAGACCGGTACAAAGAAGCCTTGAAGTTACACCGGTCTAGAAGAGCACTATGGTTAGTTCGGCTGCCGGTTGGGCACACTTAGAGTTAGCTTGGTCACGTTGAATTACGGCTTGCCTGGTCCTGTCCTCTAAACCGAAGTATGAGAGGCTTCAGGACTCTTCTAAGCTAGTTCGGTTCTACACTTCTATGGATAGTTCGGTCCTAGCAGTCGGAGCCGAGATAGAAGAGAAAGGAAGAGCCGGACTAGAAGTTGCCTCGGCCATACTCGCTTGTCTAGTGTGGCAGTATTATTTCGGTCGTAAGGTAGTTCGGCCATAGTAAAGCCATCTCACTTGGCTTAAGCAGTGAGGGGGGTGTTGGAGGATCAGCATTATCCTTCAGGAGTATGAATCCTAGGAGGACTCTATATGGAGGAGTAAGAGTCCAACTTGGATTGTGCCACACGGAACCTATAAAAGCTCACAAACATCACCTATGGAGAGGTAACACAATTTTGATTCCTGAATATACAGAGCTTTTGCCTATTTGTCTTGTTTGCTGACTTAGGCATCGGAAAGGTTTCCGGCACACACCCGCCGGCCAGCTCACGTTTGTGATTTCAGGTTGCAGAACGACGATGTACGGAGGAACGCAGATTTGATCAACAGGATTATACGAGAAGGTGTATTTCTTTCCCGTACAATTGGCGCCGTCTGTGGGAATTCAGACAAGAAAAACCTCTTGATCAAGCTTTTCCTCAGGAAGAATCAATGGCGCACAACGAAGATGTGTCACAGTCCACCATCGACGGACAAACACCACAGGGAGGTGCGAGACGCGAAGGACTACCTTTGATCCCACCTATGGCGAACTTGGAGCAACGACAGAATCCCAGGAGGGATACAAGGGAGAGAAGGTGGACTGACAGCCCTCACCACTCCCGTTCACAGAGTCCAGAAAGACAAAGGCGGAGGATTGATCAAATCTTGGAAGATCGCGTCAAGGAGCAAGACAAATTAATACGACGGATGGCGGCGGATATGGAATCCCTAAAGCGCCAGATGAAGGGAAAAGAAGTGGCGACAGGAGCGAGGCGCACAACCAAGATGCCTCCTCGTCACTCGGAAGGTCGTAGTAGGAACACCACACCTTCACAAGCAGAGAGTAAAAGCCTCAGGACAGGCGATACTCAACCCAAATCTTCCAGAACTCGTCACCCCAGGTCTGAGAGGATGAGATTCGAGAGGTCATACACGGAAGGGAGCACTTATTGGCCTTCACATACGCACCAAACAAGATCCAGACAGACGGAATTACCCAGATCATCCGACTTACGGACTGTGCTTGAAGAGAAGGCACGATGGAGGGAAGACGCCAGGGCACGCGATCCGCACAGAGTTTCTGCCTTACAGCAGTTGGCTCCTCGGACGCATGAAAGCGTCGAGGTTGGAATGCCAATACCGCGCCCTGCCTACGAACCAACGGACAAGGCATTGGCGAGGCTGCAGACCTCACCGTTTGTTCCAACAATTGAGAACGCGCCCTTACCATCAGGCTTCCTTCAGCCCAAATTCACTACGTATGAAGGGAAGACGGACCCCTATTCACACTTGAGCCATTTTCTCCAGGTTATGGCTGTATACCGGCGAAATGAGGCTTTGATGTGCATCATCTTCCCATCAAGCCTTGGCAACCTAGGCTTGACTTGGTTTGAGAAACTTCCAGAAGGCAGCATAGCCTCCTGGGCGCAATTGGCGGAAGCATTTGTAACAAGGTTCCGAACAAACACTAAAACCCCGGTGGAGATCGACCAGTTACTCTCCATCGACATGGGCGAGAAGGAAACCTTACGATCCTACAACAGTCGTTACTGGGAGATGTTCAACCAGATTGGGGATTGTCCCACCAATCTAGCCATTGCACAATACAAAAGAGGACTTCCAGTCGGAAACAGACTAAGGGACTCGATCACCATGACGCCACCACTTACCATGGAGGCCCTGATGGAAAGAGTGCACCAGCACATCAGGGTGGAAGAGGATGGCGCACGTGCCAAAACAAAGTCTAGCACGGCCGCAACGCCAGAGAAAAAGGCCTCAGCAAAGGTCAATGCGGTAAACCGTCCGAGCAGAAATGGGCGGGGCAGGCGAGACAACGAAGAAGACCAGGATAAGAGATGGCTGAGAGTCCGCACTGCCATAACCACGGTCTTCAAGAAACCGATCTACCGAATTCTGAGTGAAATAAGAGACGAGCCTTTCGTCAAGTGGCCAGCCAAGCTAGGCGAAGCTCAGAAGGACTACGACGACAGGTCGCGGTGCACCTTCCATAAAGAAAAGGGGCACCGCACTGAGAATTGTACGCCATTGAGACAGCATTTAGAGGAGTTGGTGGCTGCAAGCCATTTGGATAAATACATTGAAGGGGGTGCGCAACCAGCCCCCCAAGACCACAATAACCCCAATGGAATGCCAATCGACACCCCGCCTCAAGGCATTATCAACGTGATACATGGAGTCTTTGAACCTGAGCGTGTATGCGAGCTCAGAGGATCAATCAAGAAGGCTGAGCACTTAAGAGAGGTACTAAGTGCCCAACCTGCAGTCAAGAAGGGGAAGACTGAGGCCACAAACGTCATGTCTTTTTCGGATAAAGACTTGGAAAGGATATATTGCCCCCACAATGATGCCCTGGTCGTCACTCTCCGAGTCAAGGATTTGACGTCAAGCGGATTCTGATAGACCAGGGTAGTTCATGTGAAATCATGTACTACGAAACATTCAAACAACTGAAGTTACAAGATAAAAACTTGGCACCTGCTGTATCCCCCCTGATTGGATTCAACTCCATGCCAAAATGGCCCGTCGGCAAAATAATCCTCCCAGTCAGAGCAGGGAGTGTGACGAAACAAGTGGAGTTCTGGGTGTTGAAGGTCCCTTCCACTTACAACATCATCTTGGGCAGAACATGGCTGCATGCCATGCGATCGGTGGCGTCATCCTACCACCAAGTAATGCGGTTCCCCAACGACACCGGAGTAATAGAAGAAGTATATGGAGACCAGATCATGTCGAAGCAGTGCTTTGTCACGGTGAATGGCAGCCGTGCTGCCAAAGGATATGTTCATTCGGTGGAAGAACCTGAGAGTAATGAGCTACTCGCAGACGTTGGCAAAGCGGCTAGCCAGAAGGCGGTGGAAGACTTGGTAGAGGTAAGAATAGATGAAAAGAACCCGGATAAGTTCTTTTTGCTCGGTTCGTCGCTGTCCAGCACCGAGAGGTTAGAGGTCTTGGAATTTTTGACCTCTAACATCGAAGTGTTCGCCTGGACACCATACGACATGCCAGGCATTGATCCCAACTTCATCTGTCACCAACTCAATGTCCACCCATCCGCCAGACCAATAATTCAGCGAACTCGCAAATTGGCACTCCACCACGCCGAGATAGTGGCAGAAGAAGTAGGAAACCTGCTGGAGGCTGGGGCAATCAGAGAGGTGCACTACCCCAGATGGATCTCCAACACCGTCGTAGTGCCAAAGAAGAATGGCAAGTGGCGTGTCTGCGTCGATTACAAAACGGTCAATAAGGCATGCCCAAAAGACAACTTTCCTCTACCACGGATAGATCAACTAGTAGACCTAACGGCGGGGCACAACAGACTTAGCTTTCTGGATGCATACAGAGGCTACCACCAAATCGCCATGCATGAACCAGACCAGGAGGTCACATCCTTCACAACTCCAAGGGGACTATACTGCTACAAGGTCATGCCCTTTGGCCTAAAGAACGCAGGGGCGACATTCCAGAGAATGGTCACCAAGATGTTTGAGCCGTTGTTAGGCAGAACAATGGAGGCTTACATCGACGATATGGTGGTCAAGAGCAAGAATGAGAATGACCACCTCAAGGACCTAGGTGAGATGTTTGAGATCCTGAAGAAGCATAAGTTACGCCTCAATGCGTCAAAGTGTGCGTTCGGAGTAGGATCTGGCAAATTCCTAGGCTTCTTGGTGACCAACCGAGGTATTGAGGCAGACCCATCTCAGATCAAGGCAATTCAGGATCTGGAGAGACCAAACTCAGTAAAAGAAGTGCAGCATCTCACCGGCATGGCAGCCGCACTCAATCGGTTCATAAGCCGGTCGTCAGACAGACTACGACCATTCTTTCATGCACTAAAGACCAAGTTTGAGTGGGACGACGAATGCGACCGAGCTCTGGAAAGCTTGAAGGAATACATGTCTTCTCCACCACTACTTGTAACCCCAATTCCTGGAGAAGAACTCTTCTTGTACCTGGCAGTCTCACAGCACGCAATCGGCGCAGTGTTGGTCCGTGCAGAAGGAATCCAACATCTACCCATCTATTACGTCAGCAAGACACTGCTGGGCGCTGAAACACGGTACTTACCACTGGAAAAATTGGCACTGGCTTTGATGATGGCCTCAAGGAAGTTGTCGCACTACTTCCACGCCCACACCATAGTTGTCCTCACAGCTTTCCCACTAAAAGCTTTGTTTGAAAGGGCGAACTTCTCTGGGCGGATTTTGAAGTGGGCAGTAGAGTTGGGACAATTCGACATCAAGTTCCAACCCAGAACCGCAATAAAGCCCAAGCCCTGGCAGACTTTGTCGCAGAATTCACCCTAGGAAGTCATCATATCTGCCCAGTCGACCTGACTGAAACAACCGAACTAGGGATGGAAGTTGACGTCGGAATAACGCAACCCCTAGTACTGGTTACTCAGTCAAGTCCCAAAGCAGACCAGAGTAATACAAGGAAGAAAGAAGCATACCATGCTATACCAAGTCCAGACTCGCCAACAAACAAAGACTTGGTACAATCAGATAGCAAGGGGCAGACAGCAAGCATGGACTTTGCAGAAGACACCAGCAACATGGAAGATCCAAAGGCATCATCCGATCCCTCCACTTGCTGGAAGTTGTTCGTTGGGGAGATGTGGAAGCTCTTCGTGGATGGAGCATCCAACCGGCATGGAGCGGGGCTTGGCATAGTCCTCATCTCTCCAGACGGCTTAGTAGTGGAGCAGGCGATCAACATTGGCTTCCCAACATCAAACAACGAAGCGGAATATGAAGCGCTTCTTGCAGGTCTCAAGTCAGCATTCTATATGAAGGCCACCGAGCTAATGGTTTATAGCGACTCACAGCTGGTGGTAAACCAAGTATCTGGCGACTATGAAGCAAAGGATGACAGAATGGCTAAGTACTAAGAGTTGGTCAGAACAGAGATCAAGAAGTTTGAAGTGGTGAGGATAGAACAGATCGGCAGAGAGGAAAATAGCAGAGTAGACGAACTAGCAGGCTTCGCCTCAATGGCAGATACCTCCATCCCTCATCCACTACTGATCGACTGCCTGCCTAGACCAAGCATTGAAGACCCAGAAGTAAAAGAGGTATGCTGCGCCGATCTAGGCCCCTCTTGGATGGATCCCATCATATTGTTCCTAAAAGATGGCACCCTACCAGAATAGAAGAAAGAAGCCAACAGAATAAGAGCAAAGTCGCAACGATTTTGGCTCTCTCCATCTCTAGCATTGTACAAAAAGTCGTTCTCAGGACTTTACCTAAAGTGTGTCCACCCCAGCAAAGTGGAAGCATTCCTGTTCGAAATACATGAGGGTGTATGCGGCAGCCATCAAGGAAGAAGATTATTGGCATACCGAGCAATTTCACACGGATACTGGTGGCCATACATGCAAGCGGATTCAGAGAAGTATGTCAAAAAATGCGAAAAGTGTCAGAAGTTTGCGCACCAAATACACCAACCTACCAGAGAACTACTACCATTGACTAGCCCATGGCCTTTCGCGATGTGGGGCTTAGACATAGTAGGGCCGCTTCCAACAGCACCAGGCAATAGGAGGTTCTTTCTTGCGGCAACCGACTACTTCACAAAATGGGTGGAAGCAGAAGCCTTGGCAGCCATCAAGGAAAAAGATGTGAAGAAGTTTGTTTGGCAGAACATCATCACTCGATTTGGCATACCAAAGGCACTAATCTCAGACAACGGCACTCAGTTCGACGGCAGAATTTTCAGAGGCTTTTGTGAAGAATACAAGATAGAGTTCTACAATTCTACACCGGCATACCCCCAAGCAAATGGTCAGGCGGAGGCATCAAACAAAGTAGTCTTGGATGGATTGAAGAAAATGTTAGAGAAAGCCAAAGGCAAGTGGGCAGAAGAGCTCCCTCATGTTTTATGGGCTTACCGCACCACTCCTCGACGATCAACAGGAGAAACACCATTCTCCTTAGCTTATGGCATGGAAGCAGTCATCCCATTAGAAGTTGGCCTCCCCACAATTCGGAGCGAAAATTTTGATCCATACTTGAATGGCGAAGCCATAGCATTAGAGGTTGACCTTGCAGAAGAAAGAAGAGACAGAGCATTGGTTCACATCGCCTCCTACCAACAAGAATTGTCCAGAAAGTATAACAAAACAGTACATTCAAGGCAGTTCAAGATCGGAGATTGGGTACTACGCAAAGTGATGGGAAACACCTTGGTTCCAGGAGATGGCAAGTTGGGGCCTAATTGGGAAGGACCTTACAAAGTGGTCGGATTAGCAGGCAAAGGGGCATACCACTTGGAAGATAAGGACGACAAAGCAATTCCTAGGCCATGGAACACTGCTAATTTCAAGTTGTTTTATTTCTAGCTTTTTTTCTTTTAAGTACATGTAATTTTTTACTTTCTCAATAAAACAAGTCGATTATTTTCAGCATAATTGTTTTCAGTAGAAGGTAACTTTAGTGAGTTAGGAGCATTGTAAACATAGTTGGCCGGATAAAACCAACTATGAACCTTCCTAAGCCCAGGATAAGGATCCAGGCTGCAGGACGTTTGGTCGGAATAACCAAACATTTTATTCTAAGTTGGCTGGAAAAACTAACTTAGAGGTTGGCTGGATTAAACCAACTCCTGTTACTCTTCAGCCGAAGTAAGTTTAAGGCTGAAGTGTGGTTGGCTGGATTAACCAACTCTTGTTACTCTTCAGCCGAAGTAAGTTTAAGGCTGAAGAGTGGTTGGCTGGATTAAACCAACTCCTGTTACTCTTCAGCCGAAGTAAGTTTAAGGCTGAAGAATGGTTGGCTGGATTAAACCAACTCCTGTTACTCTTCAGCCGAAGTAAGTTTAAGGCTGAAGTGTGGTTGGCTGGATTAAACCAACTCCTGTTACTCTTCAGCCGAAGTAAGTTTAAGGCTGAAGTGTGGTTGGCTGGATTAAACCAACTCCTGTTATTCTTCAGCCGAAGTAAGTTTAAGGCTGAAGAGTGGTTGGCTGGATTAATCAACTCCTGTTACTCTTCAGCCGAAGTAAGTTTAAGGCTGAAGAGTGGTTGGCTGGATTAAACCAACTCCTGTTACTCTTCAGCCGAAGTAAGTTTAAGTCTGAAAAGCGGTTGGCTGGATAAACCCAATTCCAGTTACTCTTCAGCCGAAGTAATTATGTCGGCCAAAGAGTGGTTGGCTAGTAAGTCAAGTTAACCAACCAAAACCGGAGTACGGTATCCCGGTTGAAAATATTGCAAAAAATATTTCAAATAGCAGTTAGAAAGCAAGCATTCAAACCGAGATCACAGTTGGAAATATTGAAAATTCATTACAAGTACAAAACCAGAATAAAAGTTAGCTCAGAAGATTTTTTCATTCATTAAAAGAGAAAAACATATACAACTGAGGGGCCGCAGCCCGGTTACGAATTCAAGAGACCATCAAATTCAGCGTCTAGTCCAACATCAGCATTTGCACGAAGACCGGTTTCAGACGGGAGCACGGTTTGAGGTGGGAGCTCGGTTTCAGCATGAACCTCAGCATCAATCAACTGAATGTTGTCAGTCAGCAGCTCAATAGTTAGGTCTTCGACTACCGGCTCCAAATGAGCTGTTTGATCGTTGGGTTGCTCATTAACGGCCGGAGTGTCAGTTGGCGCATCCTCATCATCATCTTCATCATCTTCGTCATCATCATCAGACCCTTCAAGAAATTGCCTCTGAAGATCGGCAGCGTACTGCGCCAGTGAAGCCGGAATAGAATACTGTGGAGCATTATAGACCTCGGTGTCGGGTGTACAACCGAGCTGCTCCACAGCACTCCTCCAGCCACATTTGAAGAACAGGTCCTTGGCTGCGTCGCATTGCAGGGTGTATGCGTCCTCTGTCTTCTTAAAGCCTCGCTTTTCGGCTTTCTTCATGCCCGCCTTCAGTTGGGCTATCTCGGCGTCTTTCTTCTTTTCAACTTTTGCCAGCAGGCGCAGGTACTTGTCTTTCGCCTCAGTGGCAACCTTCTGTTTTTCGGCTTCGGCCGAACTAACCAGTTCGGTCAGTCGACCGTTCTCAGAGCGTAGTTCGGCAATCTGTGTTTTTGCCCCCTCCAGCTCGGTTGTTTTTGCTTCGGCCTCGGCCATGGCCTCCCTGGTATTTCTCCTGAGCTCCATCACTCTCCTCTGTGTAACATTGTTTTTCTGGATGGCCTGCAAAGGAGTGGCAACTTTTCCTTTAGCCGGACTAAAAGTTGGAAAAATTACAAAGAAAAAAATAGAGCCATTTACCAGGATCATTGACTTAGTTGAAGACCGGATGGACTTCAGCTCGGTATTCAGTTGTTTGTAGTGATGCTCCATGTCTTTTGGAAGGCACACACTCTTGGCTAAATTGAAAGCCATTGAGTGGTCCTTCTCAGCGACAACTGAATCCGAAGCCAGTATATCTCGGTCGTTGAAGGTGAGATAGGGAACCCATTTTGAGGAGCCAGCTCGGTCGGAGTTCTTCGGTTGAGGGCTTTGTTGGGGGCTTGGAGGAGGGCTTGGCGGCATAACGATCTCATCCACAAGTCGTTGCTCGGTTTGGCTAGTCCGGGCACGTTTGCTTGGGCGAGATGACGACGGCCGTTGAGATGGGAGGGCCACCACGGTCTCAGTGGTTTGACCGGTTGGTGGTACATCAGTTGGAGTTGTTGCGGTTAACAGGGCCTTCAGCCTGCTCCTTTTTGCCATCTCTTGTTCGGCGGTGAGAGGCACTAGGTTGATTTGGGGCAAGAATGGGTCTGGTTCTGGTGCGTCTTCTAGGAGAAAGTCGGTCACTCTCGCTTTTCGGTGACCGCTGTATCTGTAGGTCGGCTCGAAATTTAGAAGTTTGGCCCAACCCCTTTCTTTAACCTGTAGTGCGGCTCGGAGGGTATTGAGGTTGGGGTAGCTGTACAATGAATGAAGGTAAGCTAAGTCTGCAAGGAAAAATTCAACTGTTAGCTCGGTTCAGAATTTAAGCCGAAATCAAAGAAAGGCACAAGAGAAAACCGAAGTAGTTATACCGGGTTCTCCTTGTTTCCAGTTTATTCTACGGCCAGGAATTTGGGCCTGGTGATCTTCATAATTCCCAGACACCCAGAAGAAATCATCATCATTCAAGTCTTTGTCCGGCGTGTCTTTTATTATTTTTTCTCGATTACGGCGTATTCTTAAATAATAAACCCAGCCCTCTTCTTTGGAGCCTATGGAGTATTGGTGGAATATTTCGGCTAGACCGAGGTTAAGTCCTTCTTGGTGGTTTAGTGCGGCTATTCCCATTATGATTCGGTAAGAGTTGGTGGAAAGCTGGGTTGGGCATAGTCTGGTTTGCCTAAGAAACTCACAAATTAATGGTTGGACTGGAAATCTTAGTCCGGTCTCGATTATTGAGAGAAGGGTAAAGGGGACGAAGCCTTCATTTCCCCATGGAGTTACATCTTTTTCGGCCAAGATAAGTTGGACGTCGTCAGGGATGTTGTACTCCCTGCGGAATTCGGCTAGGCCTCCTGGGGTTTCTACCAAAAACCTATATTTCCCCATTTATTGTATAAATTATAAATAAATTATCTCGGCCGGAAGAGTGTGCTCAGTAGCTCGGTTGAGCGCGTAGAGAAGTGCCTGGGCAACCTAAGTCTGCAAAGTGGAAAACAAGGTGTTAAGCACACATCCTTGACCGTGCTACGAAATCAAAACAAAGATAAAGTCCTACTTCAGCTTGGGGAATGCTACAGGTTTTATCTCGGTATCTCGGTTTTAACAAGATGTTTGGTAGCACGGTCTAGCTGACGGATCAATAACTCGGTTTGAGCAAGGAGTTGGTTATCTCGGTTCGTAATATGGGGTTTGTTACTACGGTTAAGCCTCTAGAGGCAGCTTTTTGAGTTTTGGTTAGAAACTAAGAAAGCTGGCTTAGCCCCAAGGCTTAGCTCGGTTGAAAACCATGGCTTCTAGTTTGCTAAATTCAAACTTCGTTCGGTGATGTTATCTCGGCTAAAGTGAAACAGGAGTCGAAAAAGCTACTGACATATCTAAGTCCTAGTTCGGTTATTTACTGTATTGATCTACATGCATAGCACAAACAGTATCCCAGTTCGGTTGGGACAAGTTTATGGATCAAAACTACGTTCTACAGATTGCTTCATGATATTCATAATGTTCTTATGAAGATTTTTCCCAGAAAGAGCAAAAGGAGTGTTTTGCAAAAACACGCAAAAACAGCGTACTATGGACTAAAGCAGAAAAGTGCAAAAACAAAGGAGATTTGAGAAAAACTTACCAGAGGAAGAAGACGAAACTGGTGATAGGAGCAACAGCACCAACGAAGAACACGAACTCAGGGAGCTCAGAGGTTGGAGAAGCAGAGGCACAAAGAGAAGAAAGAATAGAAAGGTAAATGATTTGAGTTGAGGAAGATTGTTTTGCAAAAAGGACGAAGGTGGAAGGGCGGGAACTGTTCAAAATTTTCGGAGTACGAGGGCGGCGCGATAGCTGCAAAGAACCAATCAGAGGCTGCCACATGTCCTTGGAAGGAGAAGCGTTTCAGTCGCTGTGATTGAAGAGACGTTTTGACCGGACGTGCACGGCTCGGCTTGAATTTAGCTCGGCTAGAAAGGCTAGTGGGTAAAAGTTAGTTCGGCTGAAAAGGTTAAACCTGTAGCTCGGCTGATAAATGGGTAATCCCTATCATGCTTTGCAGATGGAATTAAGGGGCAATTGAGAGGGTAATTTATATGAAAATTGGGCCGAGCTAGGTAGAAGGCTGTTATGGGCCGCAGTATGGAGAATAGAGTAAGAAGGCCTATATGTTAGTTCGGTCCAAGGAGACCTTGGAGTTAGACCGGTACAAAGAAGCCTTGAAGTTACACCGGTCTAGAAGAGCACTATGGTTAGTTCGGCTGTCGGTTGGGCACACTCAGAGTTAGCTCGGTCACGTTGAATTACGGCTTGCCTGGTCCTGTCCTCTAAACCGAAGTATGAGAGGCTTCAGGACTCTTCTAAGCTAGTTCGGTTCTACACTTCTATGGATAGCTCGGTCCTAACAGTCGGAGCCGAGATAGAAGAGAAAGGAAGAGCCGGACTAGAAGTTGCCTCGGCCATACTCGCTTGTCTAGTGTGGCAGTATTATTTCGGTCGTAAGGTAGTTCGGCCATAGTAAAGCCATCTCACTTGGCTTAAGCAGTGAGGGGGGTGTTAGAGGATCAGCATTATCCTTCAGGAGTATGAATCCTAGGAGGACTCTATATGGAGGAGTAAGAGTCCAACTTGGATTGTGCCACACGGAATCTATAAAAACTCACAAACATCACCTATGGAGAGGTAACACAATTTTGATTCCTGAATATACAGAGCTTTTGCCTATTTGTCTTGCTTGCTGACTTAGGCATCGGAGAGGTTTCCGGCACACACCCGCCGGCCAGCTCACGTTTGTGATTTCAGGTTGCAGAACGACGATGTACGGAAGAACGCAGATTTGATCAACAGGATTATACGAGAAGGTGTATTTCTTTCCCGTACAGGCATCATTATTGTCCCTAATCCATGCCTGCAAAACATTACTATAGCAATTTAAAACAAGTAATGATATATACAAATATAATTTTTGTACAAAATTTATATATATAATGATATGCCTTATTGTAATATTATTTCATTTGCAATTAAAAAATTCATTATTATCTTCATTATTTTACAAAAGTCATTAACACGTCATTTTGAATACATCTTTTTGTATAAATTTTATGAATATAAATCACTTTCCATTTTACAAAATATGATAAGATTCTATTACAACTTTGTTTTTTCCAAACTCTCTCTCTCTCTCTCTCTCTCTCTCTCTCTCTCTCTCTCTCTTTTAATCACTTGAAGATGGATATGGTTATCGCTTATCTGCTGGAGCGACTATTCTAATGGATTCATGTGATTACAAGTTTTTCACCCATTTCTGCCTTTCATATCTTAATGCCAACTAATGCATGCATGGGTTCCCAAAAAAAATATTAATAATAAAAAATATTGCAATTCCTATTTATTTAGTAATAGGAGAAATTATTTAATGGTCTTAAAATATTATTTCATTCTATTTAAAATAAGTTATTTCTCAAAAAATAACTTAAAAGTGATAAATCTCATAATTTTAATCAATAAAAAATAAATTCAGATAGCATCTTATCTACCCTAAGGCCATGTTTGTTTAGGTAGACATGAGTTTGGGATTGGATTAATAGTCCAATAAAATTATTAATTCGATATTTGAAGTACGGACTAACAATCTATTTGGATATGGTATCCCACATATAATAGATTATTCAATCCCAAAAGGGAGGTGAGATATAAATTGGAGGACTAAGCCAAAGTCTGAACTATTAGTTCTCTTTATAATCCTAACTCAATTCAAATATAGGGGTGTAATTTTGGCCCGCGGTCCGCTCGCGGCCCAAGGTGGGCCCGACCCGTTAAGGCCCGAGCCCAAACCCAGCCCGAGGCCTTGGGCTAGGGTCTGGGCCATCGTTTTGAAGCCCGGCTCGGCCCATGGGCCCGCTCAAGACCCGCCCAAAAGCTCGGCCCGAGGCCTGGCTCGCCCGACCCACCCAAGGCCCAGTGTTATTTTTAATGGAAAATAATAAAATTTTGGTAGAAAAAATTAAAAAAAAAAATAATTTGTTTAGGCCTACCCAAGCCCGAGCCCAGGGGCCCGACCCACTGGCCCGCCCATAGCCCGAATACCCCTGGGCCTAAGCTTGGGCCTGGGCCTAGTTTTTTGCCTGTGGACCGGCCAAGCCCGGCCCGATTTTTTGGCGAGAGCCCGCAAGGCCCGACATGGGCCCGGCCCGGGCCAAAATTACACCCTTATTCAAACATTAGATAGGATACACAATCCACAGGATTCGTAATCTTAGGACTATTAGTCATGGGAATGTCAATCCAACCTAATCTAGTTCGCCTAAACAAACATGGCCTAAGGGTGTATTTGATTGAACGGACTGGATTAGGGGAGATTAGAATTCATTGGACTTGAATCCTGGGACTGTGAATTCCCGGACTATTTGGTTGGATTGAATGTGTATTCCGTATTTGTTTTCTCACAAGAAATGTCTGGAAATGACTATTTTTAGTAAATCCAATGTTTGGTTGAACGGATTGAATAAGGATAAATGTTCAAAAGACTATTTTACCATTGTAATTTATAATTTATATTTTTATTTAATATATAATTTTAAATTTGTAATCTATAATTTATAATTTAACAACACTAAATTTTTTTAATTTATAAGGCCATAATTTATTATTTATTATTTTTAATTAAATTTACTTTATAATTTATAATTTATATTTTTTATTTAATATATAATTTTAAATTAACAACACTAAAAAAATAATTTATAAATGTTTAAAAGACTGTTTTACTCTTTTTTAATTGTTTACTAAGTAATAGCGTGAGAGTAAAATGGACATTCACTACAAGAAAAAGCAGATTTTGCGACTAAAAATGGATTTTTCGTCGCTAAAAGTAGCAGAATTGGCGACAAAAATGGAATTAGTCGCCAAAAGTGAACACTTTTGGCGACTAAAACAGTTTAGTAGCCAAATGTAGGGGTTTTAGAGACTAAAAGTCAGTTTAGTCGCCGAATATAGGGGTTTTAGCGACTAAAAAAATTTTAGTAGCCAAAAGCGAAGGTTTTTGGCGACTAAAAACATTTAGTAGCCAAAAGTATAGGTTTTGGCGACTAAAAAATTGTTTGGTCGCCGATTATACGTGTTTTACCGACAAAAATCAATTTCGTAGCCAAAAGTGAAGCTTTTTGGCTCCTAAAAAAAATTTAGTAGCTAAAGTCAAGAATTGCCAACTAAAATGCAGTTTAGTAGCCCAAAGTAGAGGTTTTGGCGACTAAATTTCAGTTTAGTCGCCAAAAGTGGAAGTTTTTAGGCGGGAATGAATTTTTTTAGCGACTAAAATGTAATTAGTAGCCAAAACTACACAATTGGCGACTAAAAAATAAATTTAGTTGCCAAAAGTGATCTAATTTTTTTTTTAGTAAATAATTTATTTTTTATTATATTGAATAAAAATAATTATTTATATATATAGCTAGATATTAATACGGGTCAATATAGTGTATAAATAATATATGTTGTATATATATTCATGTGGTGTTGTAGTGACATAATGGAGAGAGTGTGTTGCTAAAGGTTTCGAATGTGAGAGAGGTTGGCGGTTCAAATCTCAAAAAAAGCAAAGAAGTTGGTTTTTTTTTTCACGGAAGCACCTTTTAGTCGCCAAAAGTGTTTATTTTGGACGACTAAACGGTTTAGTCGGCGATTCATGGACTATTGGCGACTAATTAGTCGCTAAATGTGTGATTTAAAAAAGTGTAAATCACTATTGGCGACTAAAACGTTGGTCGCTAAAGAAATATTTTTTGCCGACTAAAAAAATTTTAGTCGCCAATACCTCCGGCGACCATATATACGTGACAAAACGGGCGACTAAAAAAATTAATCGCTGAAAGTAAAAACTCGACTTTCGGCGACTAAAAATTTAGTCGCCAAAGATACTTTTTCTTGTAGTGATTTCACATATTAGTTCTATGGGATACTAATTCCATGGAAATAATCCCACTCCTCAAGATTGTTTAGTCCCTCATATGAGCGATACGGAGTCCGGCCAGATTCCGTGTCCGACGGACTAAAATTACAACAAACGATGGACATCCCCCTCCATTAAATAAGCAATCCAAATAATAAATAATCCCTTCTAATCCCTTGAATCAAACACACAGTAAGAACAATAAATAATATTTACACGTAATGAAAAAAATTATGTGATGGTCTTGAGACAAATCTATATGATGGCTTTACTTGATTTTTATCAACCGTGGTATAGACCTTCATTATCCCCCCACTATTCCTACACACGTAGGGGGTTAGTGATTGAAAAAATAATAATAATAATTTTGGCCAATGTTCACCTACTGAAGGTCTCTCCAATGGGAGTTCCAAGCATTACTGGGCTTTTATTGATTAAAGCTATAGAACTCAATAATTTTTGTTGCAATTTTGATAAACAATTTCACATAAATCAAGTAATAAATGATGTAGAGCAAATGGACTCATACCACCAAATAATCGCTCTTGGTGATGGAAGCAAAGCCAACATCATATAAATAACATTCCATGTGGCCAACTCATTGCATGCTGTCTTTGGCCCTTTTTTGGCTAGCTATTTGATTCCACTATCAAATTACATCCAGCACTGAAAATGATGCAAATTTAAGGAAATAAAGGAGGGAGTATGAAAAAAGATATGGTGTCACTACAAAAAATTAAAATTTTAGGGATTAAAATTTAAAGGTAAAATTATTTTTTTGGTATCAAATATTTTTGTTGCGAAAAATTTCGTTATTATACTTTTAGCAACGAAAATTGAATATTAATGATGAATTATTATCTTTTTAGTACCAAATTTTTTTATCTCAAAAAACAAACCATTTATTATTATTATTTTTTTTTATCAGAAGAGAATTTCATTGAGGAAATAGCCATAATGGCACTTACAGAGTCCATTCATCAAAGGCATACACCAAACAAAGTAAAAATATTACAAGACGCGAAAAGGTGAAAACTATAAAAATATCCAGACGCACAACTGTGCTTGTGCTCAAACTGCGAAGTAGAGCCGATTATAAAAAATCAGCGTTAGAGCATGTCTGAGATACATCATAGGAAACAATCACAGAGTGTGTAGGCAACAAACAAGTACCAATGGACTCCAAGAACACAACCAAAAACCAAAAAAAAAAAGCAAAACGAGAAGAACAAAGAACCTTAGGCCTAGAGCGGCCAGATCTGTGGAGGCGGGTCAGATCCGAGCAGATCTGGTGGCGTAGTGCAGAAGGCAGCGTCGGCGTGATTCGGCAAAGGGGAAACAAAGCAAATCTGGCGTTGGCGGGCAGGGGAGAAGGGAAAACCAGCAAACTTCCACCATGAGGGGAAGAAAAACCTCCCATGGAGAAAGAGAATGGGGAGAGCAGAGCTCCCAAAGCTTATTTGGAACAAGCAGAAGAGGAAAGAAACAAGGGGGGGAGGAAGGAGGAGAGGTGGCCGGAAGCCCCCTCCCCCTCCCCAAACGACTCTCTAACCAAAACCCTAGAAAAGTAGAGAGAGAAGCTCTCAAAAGTAGAGAGAGAAGACGTTTTTTGTGACATACATCACAAAAAAAAAGTCTAACCATTTTAAGACCAAATTATTTTGTCCCTAAAAGTCTATTTATTAGTGACATTTTCAAAATTTTGTCATTAAAAGCCTTGTTTTTGACTTTTTGGGACGACCTTTTAGCGACTATCCTCGTGACGATAGAAATTGGTCCTTAAATGTCTTTTGCAACAAAATTTTTATTTTTAGAAATCAAAATATTTGGTCTCTAAAACTCTTATATATTGTAGTGTGTACTATATGCACCAATTAGTATATTAATTAGTGTATTAATATTAGTTATAACATTATTATTGACTACGCTCATTATATAAAGAATAATGGTATATGTACTAATTAATGTACTAACTAGTATACTAACAGATGATGTGACATAATTTTAAAATTTTTGAATATTTGTAATTTGTATAATAAGTGAGGTCAGTAATAATGATATAATACTAGTTAGTACTCTAGTGCATATATTAATTGGTGTATGTAGCATTACCATTATACAAAATTATAAATATCAAATTTTTTTTAAATTATATCATATCATTAATTGATACACTAATTGATACATATAGCATTATCCAAAATGATAAGTAAGCTAAATTTATGATAATAACTCACACATCAAATATAATATAAAAATATTATTATTGTAATATTATTATTTTATTTAGAAGACAGGTCCAACGCATTTATGAATATAATAAAAATAAATAAAAAATTGGATCAACAATATCAATTTGTGTTGGGTAGCCCTACACCCCCTAATCAAAGCCAATTTTTTCATGCCAGCTTATAGCGAAAGGTTGGTTAACCCAAATAAATAATCAACTTTTCTTTCCCAAGAAACAAGATCGAACTTGGAGATCGAAAGATTTTTTTTTTTTTTTGAATAATTACTATTGAATTGATTAATTAGACTGGTGAGGAAAGAGGAATTACAAAAATACACAATTTATGATTTTTAATCAAGGGAATTAGAGCAACTCAATAATCAAAGCCAAAATATTTTGCCAAAGTCATTTTTTTGACTTGGTAAAAAAAGTTTTTCTTTTAAACTATATCCTAACTAAGTTTTATTTAACCATTATCATTTCTCTTTCATTAATCTAGATGGGCATTGATAACGCAGTTATTTTAATGGAGGATGGGTTAGACTGATCCAAGCATTTGATGGATCTATGGGCTTTCGTCTCCTTCATGTGTGCCTCCAAAAAGGTCCAAAGGAGAGATGTCGATGGCGGAGTGGGCTCTCTCCGAGGATACTCCGACGATCAAATTAAGTTTGGAGAAGGTAGAATAGAGAGAGAGAGAGAGAGAGAGAGAGAGAGTTACTTGTTGTTAACTTTCTTCATCAGCTTCCTTATTCCCCTTGCTCATCATTTCCTTATCCATTTCAAGCTATCCTGTTGGCCGAAAGTCTATGGCCTAATTAACATCGTTCATAGTGATTCTGTCTACTCCAGTATGAGGGGTCGTTTTGCATTTAATGTTATAGTGGCCTCATTAAATGGCTGATGTGTGGGTGCAATAACTTTGCAGGATTTTTGTCTACTTACGTGACTAATTCCCTGCCTGACAAGTATTTGAATGCTATTGGTCATGGCCCAGCATTGGTTTCTCAAAGTTATTGGGCTTTAATACCTAGGCCATGAGTTAGGCCCTGAGCCGTAGGCTGGGCCCCTCTTGGGTGTCCATCAGTATCAGTAGTCCCTTATTCCCAAGTGCAGCTTTAGTCAAATGAAGGGAATAAGAATGTGGGAGGTGGTCTCCCAAGGCCGGGTAAGGGGCAGAGAGAGAGGGGCGCTTCTGGAAGAGTGGAGGAGTGGTGATAAAAAATCGGTCGACTATCAAGAAAGTCGACCACGAAGGTGACCGAACGTGATGAACGACTGACTGGCTAGAGTGGTCGACTGTCAGAAAGGCTAACCGCGAAGGTGGCCGAGCATAAAGAATGACCATCAGGCTAACCGACCATGAAGGGGGCTGATCAAGAAGAATGACCACCAGGCTGGCGGACCGCAAAGGTGGCCGAGCGTGGAGAATGATCGTTAAGCTGGCTAACCATGAAGGTGACCGAGCATGATGAACGACCAATTGGCAAGAGTGGTCGACCGTTAGGATGGTCGACCGCGAAGGTGGCCGAGCATGGGGAATGACCGTCAAGTGGGCTGGCTGCGAAGGTGGCCAATCGGGAAGAATGACCATCAGGTTGGCTGAGCGTGGGGAATGGCCATCAAGTTGACCGATCATGAGGGAAAACCGACTGACAAGGAGGGCATTGATATCTACGGGGCTCGAGAGTTAGAAATGCAAGTGATGATATGAAGTGGAAAAGACGGGAAAGGAAAAGATAGTTAATGGTGGCGGCGTAGTGCGTGTGCGCGCGTGAGGTGATCAACACCGTTGATCAAAATGTGGTACTGTTGAGGGAAAGTGAAAGGGTTGTTTATAGCAAGGGATTTCAAAAAGGTGAGGGTTTTATCATGGCAGTTGGATTTTAAACTGGCAAAGTTCAATTACGATCCGTGGAACACAGGAAAACATTGGTTGTTTGGGCTTGTGCGATTTACGTATCTAATCGTAAGAAACCGAGAGATCCCAGAGTTTACCTCATTCGTTTCATGTGATTCACCATTGTTACACATTGCGAGTTTTCTTGCCCCCGCGATCGAAAAAATTTACAAGAACGCAAGTGAGATGGCACAAGAGAGAGCCCCTGCACTGACGCCTGATGCTTTAGGAGATGATGATGGCATTGCCCTAGCAGAGGAATATAGAGTGGGTAGGTTGGGGGAAAAATGGGGAGAGAGACCACCACAACCGATGTCAATGACGATGATATCAGTTGCTCAACCTGTGAGTCAAATGGCCCCCGACCACTGGCATACCAAAGTAGATAAGTCGACGTTGACACTGGAGGACCTGAAAGAGTTGTGGTTGAAATACCAGATTCTGGTAGAGGTGGAGTTGAGGTTGCCATCAGCAAAAGAGAGGGCATCAAATGTGAGGCCTACGAAGTTTACGCTCTATGAAGAGCCGCTCCGAGGGGGTTTAAGATTGCCTATGCCTCAAATCGTGGTGGAGGTGCTGAATCGACTAGAGGTAGCGCTTAGCTAGTTGATGCCGAATGCATGGAAGATCTTGTTGGCGTGCGCAATCTCCTGGCCACAGGCGACCGATGGGAAGATAATAACAGCGAAGGAGTTTTTCTCGTGTTACAAAGCCTTAAGCCAGTAGGAGACTTGGGTGACCTTGTATGTAGTGGCTGGTAGAGGGTTGGTCGCCGGATTGCCCTCGTCCGTGAAGGGCTGGCGAATGAAGTGGTTTTTTGTATCAGAGATTGGTGGAAGAAAGGCGCAGACGATGTAAAAAGTCCCCACAAAGTCGCTGGAACCGAAATTAGACGCGGTGGCGGAGGGCAGAGTGAAGTAGGTGAGGGCTTGGAAGGAGAAGGAAGGGTTAAAGTGGGATGACCTGGTGAAGCCGTCAACGTTGTTCGCTTTGAAATTAGGACCAGAGCCCGTGAAGAAAGATCCTACTCCTAAGAAGGTAGAGGCCATGCGAAAAATCCAAGAGGCGGAGGATCGGCAGGTGCTAGCGGCGGTTGAGAGGTACAAGGAAAAGGAGTTGGGACCTGTCCTGAAACTGATTGCAAAGATGTTCATCATGCCGCGTCCCAAAGGTATAGAAGAGCGGGACTGGGAAACGTTCGTGCCACTGAAAACACCTGTGGATCCGATCAAGGAAATGAGCAAAGCTAAAGTGGACCGAATGTTGAAGAAAAACAGGGTGCCAAGGGAAGGTAAGGAGGGGAGGAATGAAAAACAAAGAGGAAAGGGGAGGCGAAACCAGCAGTGGAGGACGTGGGAGTACCAAGACCAGGAATGGCAACTAAGGGAGGGGAGGAGGACCCACGGGTGGCGGAAATGGTGGACTTGGAGGGAATGAGAGGGAAAAAGAGTGTGGAGCAGATGGCTAATCGCCCCTCAGAGTAGGAAGTAGGTGTGAGTGGTGTTGAGCTAGTAATGGGCGGCCCTTCAATCGAAGGGGAAGGGTTGATAAGGCAGGACGTGGAAAGAAGACGTCCCGCCTTGGCGTAAGAGGGTAATGTTAGGCAAGCCCAAGCGTGGAGGGCAAGGGTGTCACCGTTCGCCAATTGAGTTCTGTGATTGGTCGGTCATTGGCTGAAGAGGGGGAATTGTCAGAGGTGTCACTAACAACGTGAGCGGCAGCGGAGCGTCTATTGGGCACCATAGAAGATGCTGCCGTGAGGGGAGTCTCCAGGTTTGGAGAGGCTGAGCTGATGAGGGCCTTCTGCTCATTGCAGATGGAGTCGCTAACGTTGGCAGTCACTCTTCTAGGCAAAGGAGTAAGCGTGAGGATAGACATAGAGCCCCTAAAGCACAATTGGAGGCAGCGAAAGCAGAAATAGAGCGGTGGCAAAAAATAGCACGAAGTGCCTATGCCAGAAGCCTGATGTATGTGAAGCATGCTAAAAACATGGAAGTATTGGTAGCGGTGCAAGGGTTCATAGCTGAGAGAGCTATAGCGGGGCAGACAGAAATGGCTGCAGTGTTGGCGACCATGAATGCTAAACTGAACCAAGCCAAGTCCGAGCTAAAGGCTGCGCGCCGTGAGGTAGTGATGCTGGAGTTTAATTTAGCGGCTAAGCAAAAAAGGACTGGCGAGGTCCAAAAAGCCTGCAACACTGCCAACGAGAGGTTAGAGGAGGCCCTTGCCAATAACGAAGAACTGCGTGAGCAGACTTTGAAGAAGAAGGAGGACGCAGATGCACAAATTGTAGAATTAGAGGGGCCTCGCAGCTGCAAAAGAGACATTGGAGAAAGAGAGGGGGAAGTCAGCTGAGCTAACCAGAACTTAAGAGAGTTGTCTACCCTGACTTCTATGGTTCAGCTGTGAAGCAATACAAGCAATCGACAGAATTCCAAATTGCCATAGATATTGTTGTAGCTGCTAGTCTAGCCAGGGGGGAAGGAGATGAGACGGGGCCTTCGAATGTGGCAATGGTGAAGCTAGTGGAAGGGCAGACTAAGGCAGAGATAATAGAAAACTTCCAACAGTCTGACATCTACAAGCATCAGCTGAGCCTGTACTGGGATAGTGGGTGGATGAGCTGCCAACGGAGGGCAGTAGAGCTCTTCCCAGACATCGATGCCAAGCTCCTAAGGCCAGGAGAGACAGATATCGCGTAAACCCCCTTGGATGAGGGTATTAATGAAGAAGATCTGGTGTCTAGTGAGGAGGAAGAAGATGGAGGTATGGAGGATTGAAGACATAGCTATGCTGTGAGCAGTCTTGCATACTTGTGCTCTTTTTGTTGTTGTTGTTGTTGTTGTTGTTATTGTTTTTTGTTTTTTTTTTGCAATTTGCATTTGTAAAGATTTAACTTGCGATTGTGTAAAAATTTTGGAGTTTGAAAGAAGTGTCGTGTTAAATTACAAAGACTTGTTTTGTTAGTTGGTGGAGAACTAAACTATTTCTGTTTTGCCTTTTGCAAAGATGAACTATTTCACCTATTGTCTTGATTTGAAAGAAAGAACAGAGATAGATTTTTGGAGATTGTGAAAGCAATCTTTAAAGGGTGGACAGTCCGACGATCAACAACTTAACCTTTTTCAAAGCAATCTTTGCAATAAAAAAATGTGATTATATAAAAATTGGATTTGTGAATAGGAAAATTGCCTAAATAAACACATGATGATTGTCATATATACATCATACGTCAATTGGAAAACATAGTAAACTTAATTTGATTGAGGCTTACTGGACTCGGTTTGGCTGAGCTCTCCAGGCTTAGTTTGGCTGAGCTCTTTAGGCTCAGTCTTGCTAAGGTTTAGAGGGCTCAGTCTTGCTAAGGCTTGGTAGGCTTAGTTTGAGGCTTGTTGGGCTCAGTCTTGCTAAGGCTTGGAGGGCTCAGTCTGGCTGAGCCATACTGGGCTCAGTTTGGCTGAGCATTCTGGGCTCAGTCTTGTTGAGGCTTACTAGGTTCAGTCTGGCTAAGCTTTTTGAGCTCAGTCTTGTTGAGGCTTGGTGGGCTCAGTCTGGCTAAGCACTTTGGGCTCAGTCTAGCTGAGGCTTGCTGGGCTCAGTCTGGTTGAGCTCCTTGGGTTCAGTCTTGCTGAGGCTTAGAGGACTCAGTTTGGCTGAGCTCGTTAGGCTCAGTCTTGCTGAGGCTTAGAGGGCTCAGTCTGGCCAAGGTTTAGAGGGTGAGATTTGTGGTTCAGGCCTGTGCAAATTGTTCAATACTAATAATGGAGAGCAAATAAAATGTCATTGATATGCAGTCATGCCACTGAAAGAGTGTACATTGTATTGAAATGACAAAAAATAAACGGGTAGACCGATTAGGGAAATGAACCAAACAACAGGGGAAGGCTCTGTTTAACTGGAAATATCGCTTCAAGTGCTCAGCGTTCCATGGGTAAGGGAGATCACTGTCTTCCATGTCTTGTAAACGGTAAATGCCCGAACGTGGTCTGGATTTGACAATATAAGCGTTTCCCACTTAGCTACGAGCTTCCCTTCGATTGGGTCCTCAGTGGCAAGGGTTACTTCTCGTAGAACTAAGTCCCGACTGGAAACTCCCTGGGTCAGACTCTGCGGTTATAGTGCTGCCTTACTTTCTGCTGGTATAAAGCCAATCAGACGGCAGCTGTTTCTTGCAGTTCTTCAATGAGGTCCAAATCGACCCTTTGAAAGTCTTCGTTCAGCTGCAGATCGGGATGAAGGATCCCGGCGGTCGGTAGGTCAACTTCCACGGGGATAACTGCCTTAGTGCCGTATGTTAAGCAAAAAAGGGTCTCCCTAGTGAGGGTTCTGGCTATTATTCGATAGGCCCAAAGCACATTCGGTAACTCCTCTGCCCAGAGTCCCTTGGTGGCCTCTAACTTGGTTTTGATGATTTTTAACAGAGAGCGGTTGGTGACTTCCACCTGGCCGTTAGCTTGGGGGTGGCCAAGGGAAGAACAGCAAGTCTTGATGTTAAGCTCGTTGCAGAATTCTTTGAATTTGGTGTTGTCAAACTGCTTACCATTGTCAGAGACGATGGCTTGAGGGACCCCGAAGCGGCACACAATAGACTGCCAAATGAATCTGGTGGTATTCCGCTCAGTAATCTTGGCTAGGGGCTCCACTTCCACCCACTTGGTGAAGTAATCAATGGCGACCATGGCAAACTTTACCTAGCCGCGGCTGGTCAGCAAGGGGCCTACGAGATCGATTCCCCACTTAGCGAAGGGATAAGGATTGCTGAGTGTAATATGCTTTGTGGGAGGGGTGTGAAGGATGTTGGCAAAGCATTGGCATTTGTCACATTTGAGTACAAATTTGATAACGTCTTGATTGAGCGTGGGTCAAAAGTAACCCGTGCGAAAAATTTTATGAGCTAAAGACCGTCCCCTAAAGTAGTTGTCACAAACCCCTTCATGGATTTCTCTCATCTCATATGTAGCTTGATCAACATTTAAACGTCTGAGGTATAGTCGTGAAAATCCCTGTTTGTACAAGATGCCCTCGATAATAACATAGTTAAACGACCGAGCCTGAATCTTGTCGGCCTTCTACTTATTCTCTGGTAGGACTCCCTGTTCTAAGAATGGGATGATGTCGTGGACCCATGGGATAGGCTTGTCCTTGAGCAAGGGAACCTCTTGTTGATCTAGGGAAACTGTTGGATGGGTCAGGTATTCAATTCGAACACCGTGATTGAAGTCTGATTGGTCAGCAAAGGCTAACTGAGCCATTTCACCTGCTTGGGAATTCTCTAACCTGGGGACATGCTTGATGTGAAAACTATTAAAGAGACGGGTAAGAGGAAGAGCGATGTCCCTATATAATCGCATTTTTTTCTCTTTTGCATCTAACTCGCCTGTTATCTGTCCGACGACCAACTGAGAATCATTAGGCACTCAGAGATGGTCGACCCCAATGTCTCTTACCAGCCAAAGACCAGCTATTAGGGCCTCATATTCGGCCTCATTGTTACTTGCGATGAACAGAAATCGAAGAGCACATTTGAAGTACTCACCCTCTGGGGTGGTGAAGATTAAGCCAACTCTACTACCTTCTTTGCAGGATGAACCGTTGACACAAAGAGTCACGGAATGGGGGTCCTCTGTGTCAGGAATGACGGGTGTTGGTGTAAGGGGTATGTATGGAGTGAGATTCATGAATTCCAGGATAAAATCTACAACAGTCTGGCCTTTGATGGCTGTTTACGGTCGGTAGAAGATCTCGTATTGGCTCAATTCAACAAACCACTGCATAAGCCTGCCTGACGACTCTGGTTCCTGCATAACTTTTTTCAAAGGTTGGCCAATGAGATCCACTATGGAGTGGGCTTGAAAGTTAGGTCGGAGGCGTCTAGAGGCAATAACCAGAGTTAGGGCCATCTTCTCCAATAAGGGATAATTCTGTTCCACCCCGTGAAGTGCGCGATTGATGTAGTAAATCGAACGTTAGATTGAGTCTTCCGCTCTGACTAGGGCAGCGCTGACTGCCGTGCGAGAGACAGCTAAGTAAAGGAAGAGGGTCTTCATTGGAATTGCTTGAGAGAGGAGGGGAGGGTTTGCCATGCATTGTTTTAATTGTTGGAACACCTTCTTGAACTTGGCATTCCAGTCGAAAGCCTTTCTAAGCACTTTGAAGAATGGAAGGCACTTGTTGGTTGCCCTCAATATGAAGTGATTGAGGGTGACTACCCTGCCCATGAGGCACTGAACCTCTTTTATCATTCTTGGAGACTGCATTTCTATTAAGGCCTTGATCTTTTCTGGACTGACCATAAACCCCAAAAACTTACCCGACCCAACGCCGAAGGCGCACTTATTTGGATTCGGCTTCATCTTATATTTGCGCAAGGCTTGGAATGTCTCCCGTAAGTCTGTTAAGTGATTGGAGGAGAGTTTGCTTTTGACGAGCATGTTATCGACGTAGACCTCCATGTTCCAACCTATCTAGTTTTTGATGATGGCATTGACCAGGCGTTGGTAAGTGGCTCCCACATTCTTTAAACCGAACGGCATCACACGGTAATGATAAGTCCCTCTGTCAGTAATGAAAAAGGTGTGCTCCTGGTTAGCTGCATGCATTAAGATTTGATTATAATCTGAGAAGGCATCCGTGAAGCTAAGCATTTGGTGTCCCGCTATTGTATCGACTAATAAATTTATCCTTGGTAGGGGGTAACTATCTTTAGGGCAAGCTCGGTTGAGGTCGGAGTAGTCGACGCAAAGTCTCCATTTGCCATTACTTTTGCGGACCAAGACCACATTGGATAACCATTTGGGATAGTCTACATTTCTAATGAACTGGGCCTCCAACAGCTTGTCTACCTCACCAGCGATGAAATTGCTGCGCTCTGGATGAAAAATGCGCTGCTTTTAGCGGAACGGTCATAACTGGGGCTCGATATTAAGGCGATGAGTAATAAGAGAAGGGTCAATACCCAGTATGTTTAAGTGAGTCCAAGCAAAGACATCGTTATGCTCGGCTAAGAGGGCTGTAAGGTCGGCCTTAGCCTTGGAAGGTAGCTGGCTGCCAATTTTAGCCGTCTTCGCTGGATTGGTGGGATCAATGGGTACTTCAACTAGTTTCTCCACTGTTCCCCTCTAATGAGTTCCTCTTCATCTCTGACATCAAGGCCTTCTATGATCATAGTCTTCCTCATTTTAACCTCCTTAAGTGAGGTGACATAGTATTCTCTGGCCACTGTTTGTTTGCCTCTCACCGTGCCGACCCCCTAATCAGTTGGGAATTTCATGGCCAAATGGTACGTGGAGGTTACAGCTTGGAGGTCGTTTAGAGTTATTCGTCCAAGTATGATGTTGTAAGCGGAAGGACAGTCGATGACGAGGAGAGTGAGAAGTTTTGTGGATTGCCGTGGATACTCTCCGATTGAGAGGTTGATAGAGCCTAAAGAGGTCACTTGGTCCCTGGTGAAGCCGACCAGAAGGATTTGTAGAGGCAACAACTTTTCTTCCCCAACCTTGAGTTGTCGGTAGGCGTTGAGGAAGATGATGTCTAAGGAGCTGATGTCGGTACTCGCTTGACTTTGTAGTTTGATAAGAGAGCAGAAATGACCAAGGGGTCATCGTGGGGGTAGCGGACACCTGTGCAGTTCGCTTCTGTGAAGGTGATTGGTTCAGACCATTTCTTGGGCTGTTTGTAGAGGTAGTTTATCGTCGTCACTTCCTTATCAGAGCCTTGCTTGATTTTTTTAAGCTCAGCTCACTGTGCCGACCGAGATAGTCCGCCGCACACGAGCCCTCCAGCTATGACCCTGATCTCGCCTACTGGGGGAGTAGGACCGCCTTGCGCACGGGATTGTGGCGGAGCTCGATCATCATGCCATCTAGGTGGTTCAGGTTGTCTAGGGAGAGTGTATCAGTCGTTGTGCCTCGAGGATTTGGCCTTAGGTGGTGGGGACAGGCTGTTGTGAACCGGTTGAGGTGCCCCTGGCAGATTAAATCCTTAACTTGGTCTTTGAGGTTGACACACTTTTCAATGGTATGGTCGTCGTCACGATGGAAACGGTAATACTTGGATTGGTCCCGCTAGGTGGAGGGGGATTTCGATGGTTGGGGCCACTTGAGGTCATAGTCACGTTGGATTTGATGTAAGACCTACTCCATAAGTGAGTTAAGAGGTGTGTACTATTCGAACCAACCAGGTGGTCGGGTAGGGACTGGTCGGTCCGAGTGTGAGGGTCGGTCTGTGTATTGAAGAGGTCGATGAGTATATTGTGAGTGCCTGGGCTCAAGCTCTTTTCGCTTTTCCTTAGACTGCGAGGCTTTAGAGGTAGAGTCTTGGCGAGCTACCAAAGAGTATTCGGCATTAATGTATTTTTGGGCTTTGGCGAAAAGGGTAGCCATTGCGGTTGAGGGTTTTTGGAAAGGGAAAAGAGAAAATCTAACAGGTGCAATCTGGCCATGAAGGCTGTGAGAATGACCTTGTCATCATTTTTCTCCACTTATAAGGCCTCCGTATTGAAACGGGTGACAAAGCTGGGCAGAGATTCCCCCTCGGTCTGCTGGATATTTAGCAGTTGGGTCGCCGGATGTCGTTGCCGCTGAGCACCAATAAAATGACTCAGGAAAGATTTGCTGAGCTGGTGGAAGAAAGTAACAGAGTCCGGGGGGAGCTGGCTGAACGAGAGTTGCGCCAACCCCATCAAGGTGATGGGAAAAGCACGACATGTGATTTTTTTGGGAAAGGCATAAAGGATCATAAGTGTCCGATACACTTCCGCGTTGTCAACCAGATCGGTGGTACCATCGAAGGGGTCGATCGATGGCATTTTGAACTTAGGGGATAGAGCCTTATCCCTGATGGAGGCAGTGAAAAGAGAGTTGATGGTGAAAGAAGGTTTATGCTGCATGTTCTACATGACCCCTTGTAGTTGAAGCTTCATGGCCCGTAGTTCTTCGTCCCAAACGGGGGCATTGTCCCCACAAACATGAATTAGGGGTTGAACACTACTAGCTTCTCCTTCATGGACGGCAGCATGGTACGGTGGAGGGTGGTTATGGAAAAGCAGTGGTCCCTCTTGACGAAGCTGTGAGCCTGGAGGAGGGGTGCACAGATCGTTAGGATTCGACGGTTGAGGCTGTGGGGTGAAGGACGGGAATAAGTCTCGGGATAGATGTGGTGGGAACTGGTGACGATAGTGGGTTTGTTCTGAGTTCGGGGGGATTACTTGTGGTGGTGAAAAAAAGATAGGTAAATCATGCTAGAGCAAAGCATTGATCAGGGCTTGGTTTTGTTCGGTCAGTCGATTGATGTTGGGTCCTAAGTCGTAGGCGGGGCCCTCTTGGGTGCCCATCAGTATCAAGCATCAACCTAATCCTTTCTCTCTCATTAATCTAGATGGGTCTTAAATATTTTTTTTCAATGAATAAATTGTGATTATTAGTGTAATTTAACTTTTTGTAATTTTATATTCTAATAATATTTAGTTTTTGTAATTTGTAAAATTTTATATAATTTTAAAATTTTGTAGTTATAAGTTTTGAGTCGTGGAAGTTGTAAATTTTGAAAGAAAAAAGGGTCAAATTTTTGACAAAACCTCACTTGTTGCAAAATAATAATAATATAATAAATTTCTAAAAAAGTTGATTTGAAATTCACTCGGGAAAGATGTATTATATAACTAAAGAAAAAAATGATATAATTCTATATTTTTTGAATTATAATCATAAAAAAAAAAATCATAATCAAACACCATACAAAAGGCTGGTTTGGCAACCCAAAAATAATCCAAAAAGTCAAAAAGTTACACAAAAAGTAAAAAAGACATTACTATTCACAAATAAAAAATATAAATAAATAATTTATATATTTTTATAATACAAATAGACTGAGCACTGTTCTCAGCCGTACTTGCTGGAGCAGAGACCAGACATTACACTTTGTTTGGGGGAAAAAAAAATTCTATATGTAAAGTCAAAAATTTTGATGATAATGTTGGGGCTTAAGGACTCCGTTTTGATAATCCAAACCGTTCAATAGGTAGAACTCATCGATTAATATATGTTTGTAAAAAATCACATTAATCGGATATCGTTAACTATATGATCAAATCAGTTTTGTATAAACAAAACAAATGGTGTGATAGTTAATTGTTGAAAAAAACTAATCTGATTGTATAGCTATCGATATTCGATCAGCGTGATTTTTTTACAGGCATATAATACTCGACGAGTTGTACATATTGAACGGTTCAGATTATTAAAATGGGATCAATGGTGGCCCCATAGACCGACCATCGCTGTCCAAACACTTTGCCCCGAAGGAAGCAATTATTTTCCTTGTATGACCTGCTGGGGCATAGCTGGGCAGCCGTACATGCAATCACCTTTCTTCCTTTATACACTTTATTTATATAATTTTTTATTGCATATTTTTCGTAAAAAGATAAAAAGTTAACCCAAATATCCATATTTTTTTCTTAACTTTTTAGTTCAAAAAGATAAAAAGTACACTTATTTAAGATATTCCAAACAATCCAAAGTATAATTACAAATCTCAACAATTGTAACTAAAATAGTATAATAATTAAAAAAAATAATTATAATTAAAAATATATATATATGGGGTGTGGAATTCCGCAGGTTTTTGTGAGGTGTATATTGGAATTAAAAGTTAAAATGGGACCCACAAATGCAAGTGGTTTTGGACTCTCTAAATCAAACTGATACAAGTTGGCTTCAAAAACCTTGGACCCTTTCTCTCACATTGGTCCAACTTCGCATTAAATAAAAGCTCTCTACTAGCATTCATTTCCTTTGGAGTCCCCTACTCTACCTTTCATCAACACCACAATTATAAAATACTGTGTATGTATGCGTCATCATCATATTGTTATTTTATTTTTCAAAATTGATTATTGATCTGTTGTTGCCTCCATAAAATTTACTGTTTTTGCCTGTTTTTGAGTAGAGGGTTCAAGAAGGGTTAAAAAAAAAACACACCTCAGATCTCTCCTAAAACTGACATAAGCAAGAACATATTCATCTGATTCTCCTTGTATTTTTCATCCTTTCAAGTCAGGTAAAAGGCCAGAGAGACCCATGTCTGCAAATCCACTCTGTTTCTCTCCATTCTTAGCCAAGAAAAAGCAGTAATCGATAATCACAGCTTCTTCTCAATTGGTATGTATTTATGTGCTCACCCATCTTTCTTCTATGCTCCTCCTTCAATGGTGGCCTGAGAGGTCTCTCTCACCAAATCTGGCTTTTTCTGCAACTGGGGTCTTGTTTTCATGGCTAAATCAAGAGTACCCGTTAATTGTTGATTCTCTCTTCTTTCCTACCCTTTAATTCTTCTGTGTCTTTCTTTATTCTTTTGTGTTCTTGGTCATTGGGGAATTATCTTTTCTTGCCTAAATGTAGAGTTGTCATGAATTTTCTTGAATTCTTTTTTCTTTGTTTGTCTTAATTCAACTTGTTCACAGAGATGTTGTCTGTAATTGCAATATGTCAGCTTCACATGTCTCCTTATTTGATTCCATAGCATTAGAATTTTGGGATTTTCTAATTATAGTAGGACTCCAATTGCTGAGCATAAAGTTTAAGATTGGTTAGTTCACATGTAAAGGTTTGGCATGCTGTTTTTGTTGAAACCCTTTTTTTTCCTTTTTGGTCCTCTTATTTTAAGAGTCATCTTCATGTCATAGGCCAATCACTTCTCTATTCTTCTTTTGTGCTCTTTGGTTTTCCTAAATTCATCAGAATTTTACTTTCTTGGTGTGAAATGGAAACTTGGGGTTTCTTTGATTTTGTAGGCATGTTTTTGTTCCTTCTCCTTCTGTCTGAAGGTTGTATGGGTAGTGTTCAAAACATAGGCACAGTGAATCCAGGATTTCGAGGGACTCAAATGAATTGGATAGACAATCAGGGCTTGTTTCTTTTATCCAATGATTCGAATTTTGGTTTTGGATTCACCAAAACTCCCCAAAATGTCACTTTGTTTCTTGTTGCTACTATTCATATGAGCAGTTCAACAGTAGTCTGGTCTGCAAATAGAGCCTCCCCAGTTCAAATGTCTGATAACTTTGTGTTCGATGATAGCGGGAATGCTTACTTACAAAGTGGGGGAAGCGTAATTTGGTCTACAAACACTTCAGGCAAAGGGGTTTCAGCAATGGAATTGCTAGACTCAGGAAATTTGGTTCTTCGTGGGAAAGATAGTAGTGTAATTTGGCAGAGTTTTAGCCATCCGACGAACACCCTTTTATCCAACCAAGAATTCACCGATGGAATGAGACTTGTAAGCAATCCAAACAATAATAATTTGAGCTATTTTCTAGAAATCAAGAACGGCGATATGATTCTCTCTGCAGGTTTTCAAACTCCACAGCCTTACTGGTCTATGAGCAAAGAAAACCAAAAGATCATCAACAAAGATGGTGGGGAGGTCACTTCAGCATCTCTTATTGCCAATTCATGGCGGTTTTATGATCAAAACAGAACCTTATTGTGGCAGTTTGTTTTTTCGGATAACACTGATCCAAATGTCACTTGGGTTTCAGTTCTAGGAGATGATGGCTTTATTACCTTTTCCACTCTTCAAAATGGAGGGTTAAGCAATGTTTCACCAACAGAAATACCTAAAGGTCCATGTAGCACCCCTGAAGCTTGTGATCCATATAATGTTTGTGATAGCAGTAAGTGTCAGTGTCCTTCTTCCATTCTATCCTCCAGTCCAAAGTGCAATCCCGGGATTGTTTCCCCTTGTGATAGTTCAACGGGTCCTACAGAGCTTCTAAAAGCAGGGGATGGACTTGACTATTTTGCGCTTGGATATGTTTCACCGGTTAATAAAACTGACTTAGATGGTTGCAAAGCCATTTGCGTTGGTAATTGCTCCTGCCTCGCTTTGTTCTTTGAGAACAGCTCAGGCAATTGTTTTGTTTTTGACAGTATAGGGAGCTTCAAAAACAATGGTGCTGGTTTTGTTTCATTCATTAAGGTTTTGAGTACCGGAGGCAGTGGGAACAACAACCCAGGAGGGGGTGGAAGCAGCCAGAAACACTTCCCTTATGTCGTCATCATCATTGCTATTTCGACTGTACTTATTATTATTGGTCTACTTTATGGTGCATATCATTACCACTGGAGGAAGAGTAAATTGCCAGAGTCTCCCAAAGATAATTCAGAGGAGGATACTTTCTTGGAGAGTTTGTCTGGGATGCCAATACGTTTTGGTTACACTTTTCTTCAAACTGCAACCAATAACTTCTCTGTGAAGCTCGGACAAGGAGGGTTTGGTTCGGTTTACCAAGGGGCTCTCCCAGATGGAACCCGTTTGGCTGTGAAGAAATTGGAAGGAATTGGTCAGGGAAAGAAAGAATTTCGCGCTGAAGTTAGCATCATTGGCAGCATCCATCATCTCCATTTGGTACGACTGAAAGGCTTCTGCGCTGAAGGAGCACATCGTCTTCTTGTTTACGAGTACATGGCAAATGGGTCGTTGGATAAATGGATTTTCAAGAAAAACAGAGAGGATTTCATGTTGGATTGGAACACGAGGTTCAATATAGCATTGGGGACTGCTAAAGGACTGGCATATCTCCACGAGGATTGTGATGCCAAGATTATTCATTGTGACATAAAACCAGAAAATGTGCTCCTCGATAATAATTTTCTTGCCAAAGTCTCGGATTTTGGTTTAGCCAAGCTAATGACCCGCGAGCAAAGCCACGTGTTCACGACTTTGAGGGGCACTAGGGGGTACCTCGCACCAGAGTGGATCACAAACTATGCTATATCAGAGAAAAGTGATGTTTATAGCTATGGAATCGTGTTGCTTGAAATCATTGGAGGGAGAAAAAGCTACGACCCCAACGAATCTTCAGAGAAATCTCATTATCCGTCGTATGCATTTAAGATGATGGAAGAAGGGAAACTGAGAAACATACTTGATTCGAAGCTCGAGATAGATGAAGAGGATGAGAGGGTAGCTATTGCAATCAAAGTTGCTTTGTGGTGTAATACAGGATGATATGCACCTAGACCGCCAATGACAAAGGTAGTCCCAAATGCTAGAAGGTCTATGTGCTGTTCCTCCTCCCCCAGTGGCTTCTCAAATGGGTTCACGTCTCTATTCAAATTTCTTTAAATCGACCAGCGGTGAGGGGACTTCTTCAGGGCCATCAGACTGCAACAGCGGTGCTCATCTCTCTGCAGTCCAGCTTTCAGGGCCAAGATAGTGTCTGCTGAACATTCGGGGAGGGACATATCGGTAAAATTTAGGGACTTTGTTGATGAGAGTTACTCATGTATACAACAATCTTGTGTTTTTTTGTTACTGTATATTCATTAGATTACTCAAATTTTGTAATAGTAGTCACTACAAAAAGCTTGAAAGTTGTTCTGTAAATGCCTGCTTTATTGTTCTGTAAAATGAAAACAAGTACAATGAAACAAAAAAGAGTGAACAACGTAAAACTTTGTATTCTTGTGTGATTAATCTTTGATTCTTTGATTTTTTTTTTTTTACAATTTCTATTTCTTACAGAAATGGGTCCAGAGAGATGGTTTGCCAAATATGAGAGAAGCTGGATAGCATAAGTCGTCATAAACATCAAGAGATTCCTATGTTTGATTGTCAGCACAACGAAATTGTAAACAAGTTTTTTTTATTAGGATTAGAACATTTGGATCAGAAATTTGTTGACATATTAGTTGAAACCAAGTCGGTGATTGTTTAACAATCTTTAAGTTGACTTGTAAGCAACAGTAGATTTGTTAGGATTAGAACAATTTGATGTGAAATTGTTGACATATTTCTAGAAACCATGTGGGCGATTGAGATCTTTAGGTTGACTCCTAAGAAAACCTTAAACTTTTATTTTATCAAGAGAGTCTTGGTAATATATATTTCTCTTTCCTTTTTTCTTTTTCTTTTTTTATTATTATTGTCAAAGAATATATAGTCCTAACTTAAAATCGTGCTGAAGAAGGAATTTGCTTAGTACTATTTAGTAACTTATTTATTTATTATTATTTTTTTTATTTATAAAAAATATTAAACATGTTCGTATTTAATTTTTGTAAAAATAAAAATATGAAATATGTTTAGTAAATACATATGCTTTTAAAAAATTATTTTGAAAATAATTAAGGAAGTGAAGGAGCCGTTGTAGAGGTGGTAGTTAGAGGTGAAGGGAGATCAATGGAAGGTGGTGAGAGATAGCTGAGATGATGAGGGACTTGTCGGAAGGGGTGGTTAGAAGGAAATCACCAGCATTGGTTGCCAAAGGTGGTGACAAACACACTTGAGCTCACAAATCTGAGAATTGAAAATCCATTTCCAAAGGCATTTTATTATCCAACATTCAAGCAAATGGAGATTGTCAAAGGTATTGGTAAGAAGAACCGGGTCATGCTGGACCCGTCTGACCCATTGGATCTTTATTGGACCCATTCAAGCTACACGATTTTTAGTTTTATGTTTTTCACAAATACTCTTCATATATCTCACATAAAAACACATTTAAGTCATATTCGAATGACAGTAATCTTGAAGAAAAATGAAAATGTGACATATAATTCTATGATTTTAGCGTTTGAAATGAATTAGGAATCACATAAGAATCAAAATTTTCCACTCCTCTTGGGAATCTCACATTTTTTGAAGAATGTCAACCATTTAAGAGTGAAGAAATAAATAAATAATTGGGCCAACAATATTTTCAATTTTATTATTTTTTCATTGACGATTTATAACAAAACCAAACACTTGAATAGCATATAAAATAATTCCTATTACTAATAATTTTATTACTTATAAGATTTGTTTTCCCTTAAATTCCTGTCATGTCCTCTAATATTCATGACATTTGACCATCGCCAATTTAAATAATTTAAATTGAAGTTATCAATGTGGACAATTTAAATTCAAATAACCGAATCTAAAAAAATTCAAATAATATTTATTCATTTTGTCTTATTTGCTAACCCACTTTTTTTTCATAATTTTCAAAAGAAGAAAATCATTCTATTTCCTTTCTTTCTAATTGCAAATCCAACATCAACATAACCGTGGGCTCAAAGCCTCACGCAATCTCGCCCGGCCGTGTGGGCCGCCGCCCGCAAATTCGGAATTACATTTGGGGGCTACAATATTTTTAACTGTGATTTGTCTGTTACTTGTCACGCTTTGTAAAATGACTTGGGATTTTTGTTTTCTTTTCAGTACTTTACTGGACACCAAACAAGCAACAATATTGAACAAGATAGTGCTTTTTCAAAAGGTACAAATTTAACCAATTCCTGGGATATTTTCTTGGTGCAACTATTGTAAGAAGTTTCCTATCCATGGATGGATCTTGAGAGAGGTGACAAAATATGTCAGTTTTGTGTTGAGAATGAGGAATCTCAGAGAAATTTTTATATACCAATAAAATACCACGTGGCAATTCATAAATTTCTCTGAAGATTAGTCCCAAAAGCAATTCATAAATATACGATCATTTATGATCATTAAATTGATGATTATCGGTTTCAAACTAACTAATTGGTCAGTGTTATTCATTTTTAGGTAGGCTTCGTTTGGCAAGTTGGGTTAGGGGCTTTTTGACTATTTTAGTCACAAAAGACAAAATAGGTTATTTTAGCCACAAAAAACAAAACATCACATCCAACCCATAATCATTATACTCTTCTCTCACAAAAAAAGTCAAAAAGCCAAAAAGTCCTTTCCAACCAAGCTTTTTAGCCCAGGCTAAAATAGCCAAAAAAAACCAAAAAACCAAAAAATCAACCCACTTCCCAAACCAACCCTAAACTAATTAAGCTCAGGCAAAAACATTAGGGTCTGTTAGTTTATGATTTTATTTTTCTGAATACAGTGTGTTTTAGTATGATTTAAATAAGTATATTTTTTTACTTTTTATAAATAAAAAAAAATATAAAAAAGTAAAGTAATGATGTGACCTAAATAATTGTATTTATTTAGTTTATGTCAAATAATACCTAATACTTCCGTATTAGAAAAGAGAGGAAATGAAATAAAATGCTCTAGAAAATGTAGTTCATAAAAAATAATGTTTTAGAAATTAGATGTCTTTTTTAAACTATTCAAGAGCCATGTGTCACAGCCTTGGTTATTTCTAAACGCTTTGTGGGGGCACTTAGACGTTCATAGCTGACTCCTTACATTATTATATAAAATATTACTTAATTTGTTAAAATTATATCGATTCATATTAATTTGCACCACTCTATCTGTTAATCGTGGATTAAATTTTAAAATTTATAATCCGTTTTTTCCAACTGCTCCGCTTCGTTATAGTTAATACATATATATTTTTCAATCTCCAATGAAATATCAAAGTAAAAACTAAGTGTAAGAGAGAGATTTAAGATGTAAAATTTGTTATAAATTAGTAGTTATATATATAAAACATATTATGTAAAAATATTTTGTGTTATATATATAAAAAAAGATTATGCAAATTAGTATTATATATCATGCAAATATTTAATAAGTAGTTAGAATATTCTTTAATTCGACAATTCGTCCGAAACCGCTCAAATCTTAATTTGTCAATCCGTTAATCCGTCAATCCGCCATTCAATATAAAATTTTACTCTTAAACGGTTCGAATCACACCGCACACCCCCCACTTGACACAGACTCCATGAAAGCGTCTTCTTTTAAAAAAAAAAAAAAAATATAGTTTCTTATATTTTCTTTCTAAACAAAACATAACATCTCAAATCCAAAACAACTAAATTCTTAATTCATTATAAAATTCCCAACCTTATCTTGATGTTTTTGTTGACTCAACCTGAACCTATCTCAATTAATTCCATTCTACATATTTTAATGACCAAGGAATTATTTCAAAACATTATTGCGAATGTATAAATTATAAAACGAGATAAGAATCCATACTTAATTTTCTCATTATACATTAGCATGGTATTATGTACATTTTTTTATAAAATATATTTCTTTTCATGCTCGAATTTTATTTCCCTTTCTAATTATTAATAACATTGTTTTAAATCTATTCAATTATCAATTATTTCCCTACCAAATATTTCCAATAGTTTTTTTTTTTTTCATTTAATTGTTTAAAAAAACACTAGAATATGGAGAATCATCAGATAGAAATACACAACAATATGGAGTTCTTTTTTTTTAAATATTCCAAAAAAAAAAAAAACTAATTAGAGAATTGACTCACTTTTCAAACTATTTAAGAAACTAATCTACCATTTGAAATCGCATTTTCAAAAATGCGATTTTGAAATTGAAATTGAAGTTGCATCTTGAACATGCAATTTCACCTTAAAATTACAAGTTGAAAATGATGATATGGTGAAATTGCATGTTTAACATGCGATTTCAAATCGCATTTTCAACACGCGATTTCAAGGTGAAATTGCATGTTGGAAAATGCAATTTCAATTTCAAAATTGATGTTGGCTTTTTTGGCTTTCGAAGGTTATTTTTGTAATTGTGAGCGTGCCACTAAGGATCAATCAGTCTTTACAAAATGTTAATTGCCAACCAATTATCAGACGATTGTGTTTTAGTTCTTTCAGTCTCAATGAAGAGAACTTTTACTGGTGGCTTTGTTTAGGAGAATTAAGCAAACAATGGGCAAACAAAGAACAGTTGTAGTATTTCATTAAGCAAAATGAAAGACTTACAAAAATCTGAATCAGCCTCGTAGAGGTTTACAGCAACAAACTACTTGAAAACTACTCCTATGAACGAAATGTAGTGCAGGAATTTGAAGTACAGAAATGTAAAGAATAAGAAATGTAAAAACTGGAAAAGAAATAATGTAGAATAAAACTGGTTTTCTGGATCTGAGTCTGGGCTTTTTTCTGGGGCCTTCTCTGCTATTTATACTTCTCAAGGATGACCATCGAACTGCACTTCTAACCGTCGAATCGTTCCTCCATGATCGCTGATCATGTTGTCTTATACTTAGCTCCACTATGCCATCACTTGCAGTTAGGCTTCCCTCCGGATTTTTGAATTTAAATGTGAGTAATCGTTGAAGCCACATCACTTTGCATCCTTTACTGATCCAGTGCTACGCAGATCTTATAAGAACCAATACTAAATGCCACGTGTACGATCACGATCGAAAACTTAAATAGTCTTCCCTTATTGCCTTTATTTTGCCACGTGTTAAATTGTAATTGGTTTATACAAAATATGTAGCCAACAATTACATTTTCAAAATACAATTTCAAAAGCAGATTAGTTTTCAAATAATTTAAAAAGCGGGTCAATTATCTAAATAGTTTTTTTTTTTTTTTTTGAAATATTAAAAAAAAAACTCCAACAATATGGGGATGATAATGCAAATTCTTTCCAAAAAAAAACACACATAAATATACTGTTACATCGTAAAAATCTACTCTGATGTTGTAATCTACCTTTCGCAAACTCATCCAATCAAAATAGAATAATCAGACAATTAATGCACCGAATTGAATGTATATTTGAATTTTGAGCTCCACTTAAATTTTTTAAAATAAATAAATAAATTCTAATTAGATCACTTCTTATATCTGTGTGGTCCTCCAATGGTGGTCGGTGGTCAGTCAGATCCGCACGTGAGAATCATGATGCTACAGTCTCCACCGGAGTAATTAGGGCGAGGATCGGGTCAAGTTGGGTCGGGTCATATTCAGGGACTGAGATACAGTAGGATCGGAGGGTTACATGCCTCTTAGACTTTTAATAATTTTACTAGTACCTTAACATATATAAATTATATCTTATATATTATTTATAAATTTGTAATAGTAATCTCCTTAAAATTGTAATAATGTCCACTCTATTAAGATTTTTCTTTCTAATTGCAAAGATTCTCATGGTGTGTAATACCAAGTGTTAAAATTAAATCATTTTTGGTTAGAACTAAAAAGACCATAATAAATAATAACCAAACAGTACATCTTCGGTCATAACTTAAAAATAATCTCAATAGGTCATAATTAATATTATAATAAGTCATACCCAAGAGTTGTAACCAAAATAACAGTCACAAAAAATTATAATTAAGTTATAACCAATACCATAATGAGTTATAATTAACGTCATAATGTGTCATAACTAAATATTACGAAGATCATAACTGCGACATACAAAATACATTTTTTTGCTATGTGTTTTACAGAATTTTCCTATTAAAATATATCATTTTTATCTCAACTTATTTTCTTTTATAGTTTTCCAATCTATTTATAATAGTTACTATCCAATATTTTTATAAAATTCAACCTTAAATCACTTAATTTGAAATTTATATTTATCTAAATAGACTTATAATATTTAAGTTTAGCAATATTTTGTTTATTATAAAAAAAATTCAATATTATCATTAATTTGTGTCCCTCTATGCTAAATTTCTGACTCTACCACTGCTCATATTCATATCTTATTGTTTCGAGTTTGCATCAGAATTACTTCAACATTAATTCAATTCATTTGTTATTTCATGTTAGTCATTTTCGCTCAATAATAAAGCTGTGTTTACTTACATGGTAAAAAAATAGAATTAATCAACACCATTAGTTAATGTGATGTGAGGTTTTAGAAAACAGAGAATAATTTGTACTTCCACGCACCTTTCCAATTTTTGTGTGGCAAATACTCTTAAATTTACCGATTGTCTCAATTTCTAAAATTTTAACAAATAGATCCGATAATGTATAATATTATAAAATTCTTTCTTGTATGATTCTATCTCGCATGTCAAGTTAACACTTTCTTCATGTGGAGAGAGCAAATTATGTAAACATTGACGAAAATAACCAGTGTAACGAGAGTGGATTGAAAATCCAAGACACATGACAAGAATAAATTGAGTGCGTGTATAATAATAGAAATAACAAGATGATATGAATTTAAGATTTCTTGAAATCGAAGTAATATGAAAGCATCTTCTCTCTTTCTCACACATTAGGTCATTGAGTCATTAGAGAGGGACGAGAAAAAAAAAAAAAAAGAGTTTAATAGGAATTACAATAAAGTTATCTTTAAAAAAATGAGCTAGAGATATAAATTTTTATAAGTAAATGCTCCAATAATGATATGTTGGAGAGAGAGAGAGAGTCTTCCCAATTCAATAATGATAAGGTTATTCTACATTGGATATCCCAATCCAAAACCACAAAGGGGACATTCAAGAGAGTCTTCATTGTCATATTGATAAATGGAACAGTGGCTTAACAAGTAATGGCTGACCCAAGTATATCCATTTCTAAAAATAGGACAACAAAATATGTGAAAAGAATGTAACCCTTTTGCTTGTCTTCGGCTTTAAGGTGTGTTTGTTATGGGTTCCTCTCATGTTTTCTTTGTAAGCATAAATTATTGTATGTTAGGAGAAATATCATTAGTCAATAAAACTAATAATCATTTTGGTTTTGAGTGGTTGGTAAATTTAAGGTGCCGTTTGGTAACATTTTCGTTTTCAATTTTTTATTTATATTTACAAAAATTTTAAAAATTCAAATAAAAACTTGTTTGGTAAAATTTTTGATTTATAAATCAGTAGTCTCAGTTTATAAATTTGGCCAAAAAATAAAAACATAAAAAATGTGTTTCCTTTTTGAGTTTTGAGTTTTTTTTTTTTTACCACCCAACACTAGTCACCACCCGCTACCATTTTCCACTACCGTCTTCCGCCACCACCAGCCACCACCCACCTGCCACCACCAGCCACCACCCACTTGCCACCACCAGCCACCACCCACCTGCCACCCACTCGCCACCACCACCCACCCCTCGCCACCACCACCACCACTACTACCACCCATCCACCCCACCACCGGCCACTACCATCCACCGCCGCCACCACCCACCACCGGCCACTACCATCCACCGCCCGCCACTACCACCCGCCACCTACTTGCCACCACTACTCACCACCCACCTGCTACCACCATTCACCCACCACCCACCGCCCCCCGCCACCCACCACTCACCACCCACCACCACCACCACCATCACCCTCCACCTACCTGCCACCACCACCCACCACCCACCACCACCACCCACTCGCTACCACCCGCCACCGTCACCCACCCACCACCACCCGCCATCCACAACCCACCAGCCACCACTCGCCACTACCACCCACTCGTTACCACCTGCCACCGTCACCTACCCACCCACCCACCATCACCACCCACCATCCGCCATTCACCTACCACCACCACCCGCCACCACCACCACCACCACCCACTCGTTACCACCCACCACCCCCTCACCCACCACCACCACCACCACCCCGCCACCTATCCGCCACTACCACCACCCGCCACCAGCTACCCACCACTCACTGTCACCACTTTCCACCATCGTCTTCCGCCGCCACTTGCCACCACTTGCCATTTCTCACTCTTTTTTATATTTTTAAAATTTTTTAAACATTTTGTTAATTACCAAACGCGTTTGTAGTTTATGTTTTTTTAAAAATAAACAAAAGCAGTTTATAAAATTTTTGTAAATATAAACTGAAAACATAAACGTTACCAAACACAGAATAAGTATTTGAGCCCTCAAAATTGAAATACAACGCTCATCTGCTGAATAAACATTCAACATCTTTTGTGACATAATATGGCACAACTCTTTTGGATATTGTTATTGTATTGTAATATTTGGAAGTGTTTGTTTAAGCGGATTATAGTATACAATTGAGATTTTTAATCTATAAGACTCACATTCTAATATTTCATTACAACCTTTGTTAATTAAATTAAATTTCAATGGATATTCTACCTAGCAAAATTGGCTAATTTTTTAATCCTAAAACAATTAATACAAAACAAACATATAATTGAGATTATATATTTAGTTAGATAATCAATTCTACACTAATATTATGAATGGTTAATCTCCTCGGCGTTAATCACGTTACAGTTTAGAACTCTTGCACCTTCAAGTCTATAAAAACTTTTTCCGAATTATCTGCTTCCATGTATGAATACCATGGGAAAGAGAAATTATTCAATGTCTCAAAGGCATTGACGTGACTATGGCACAAATCAATTTCAGTCATTTATTAGTGTGAGGCCTACATTCGTCACACACTAATAAATAACTAAAATTAATTTATGACATTATCACATGGAATATGGAATAATTTTTCCATGGAAAAGGAAGGGCAGACACACATGTACTTGATGGATACATGTGAAGTAGGCAAAATATTCCTTTAAGAAAGAAAAAAAAAAAAAAAAAAAGTATGGAAATTAGATTTATTAATTTAGATTTTTTTTTTTGGATAAGTGATTGTGGTGGAGATTAAATTTGTATGGTATGGAGTCTATATATAAAATAAATTTGAATTATAAAATAATAATTATGAATAATTTCTAAATAAATAAGGCTAAATTTATAATATTACTAAAAAAAAAAAAATAAGCAAAAGATTTTCCAAATAATTTTGCGTGTTACAATTTTCTTTTGAATTAGATTCCACTTTGGCGTCTCATTCGATCTTATCCCCAGGGAAAAAAGTATTCCAAAGGTAATTAAGAAGAAAACTTCAATATTAAATGATGATCCTATGGAAAGCAAACTATTATTTTGGACCATTCTTTTGGTGTTTTGATACGCAACTTGGATTTTTTTCTTTTTTGGGTACCACAGCTGCCGCGGGAGCATATGACCATATTCCGGTTATCGGATCAACATAAAATTTTTTTATGATTTATATACATATAATACTTTACAAAATGAATCATTCGAATTATCGAAATAGGACATGTGATAAACTCTATGAACTCAGACATCTCTTCTAGTTCATCTAAACTTGAGATAAGTTCAATTGAAGTAAATAAAATTTTCATTATCCTTTTTAAATTTTCTTTTTCTTTCTAAAAATCTTTGTTCATAATAGCGGGGGTGAGTTAAAATGGTTACTTATAACATTATAAAATGTAAATTTACTTGAGTAAAAATTGTTATGGTGATTTATTCGCACTTCAAAGTCATATTAGTTGCATGTTCTTTCTATGTTACACTCACCTAGCAATAAAATAAAAACAATTTGAATAAAAATTATATATAAAAAAAAAGTAGCAGAAGCAAAACTATGATGTTGAATGTTCTAATGTTAAACATTTATAAGTCAACTTGGTTTGATATTCATCTACACTAGGCCATGTGCTGAAATCCATTATATACAAATTTTTTAGGGTAAACTACCAATAGGTCCTACTTTGGAGACTTATTACCCATTAAGTCCTATTTGATAAATTTATTAAGTGATAAAGATAAATTTATCAGTCTTTTTTTTTATGAATAAATTTTTAGTGATAAATTTATCACTCTCTTATTTTTATAATGTTAAATTTATTAGTTAGGACCTGTAGGTAAATAAGTCTAGTTAATAGGACTAATTGGTAAGTACCCCAATTTTTTACAACTATTTGATTAATTATTTCACATTCACAGCTCATTATAGTCGTTATCATCAACAATGCCAAAAACTTGTGCAAGCACAATTTGATCAACTGTTTGTTTTTAGATTTGATTTAGAAATTTCTTATAATTAATGTCTTATTGTTACTTTTTAAATGGTGTACTGTGTTCTATCATCTCAATTCTCAAAGACACAAAAACAAAAGCTTCTAATTAAAGATTTATATAATTTCTCATAATCCTCAAAACAATCAATAGTTAACTTTTACTATTCCTAAAAGGAGATTTTGTTTTAACATCCATGATATTAAGATTTTATAAGATAAATGGCATAAAATATTTTCATAATAGTTAAAACCCCTCAATATTTTCACAAAGAAAATTCGACTCAAATAAATTTTGGCCCTGACACAGAGAAATTTCAAAATTTCTCTGATATGATTACAGAGAAATTTCATTGAGAAACCTCAACTAATAAAAGAAATATCTTAAATCTCTTCTACTAAACAAAGTTGGAGAAATGTTTCACTAATTTTTCCTTCCTAAAAATTTAGGTATTCAATTTTCTTATAAGTTGAAGGTTAATAATTAAAAAATTAAAATTAAAAGCAATCCTCTCTCAATTTGTCCCTAATAATAACTCATAAAAAATTATTAGTTAATCTCCAAAATACCATGAGACAATGCTTATATGGTGCTCGTGATAAATGAGAAACTGCTATCAGTGCATAACTATATTAGTTTATTACACCATTGGCTGAAACTGTGAAATAAAATATCACATGGTATAAAATTAATGTACAGTATATAAGTATGAGAACAACCTTCTCTCAACAACTAACTTTTTAAATTGACTTCTACTCAAACTTATCTAAAAGAGTTTCTAGATTTTAAAGTCTCTATTTGTATTAGTCACTATTTGTGTTGAAGAGAAGTGAGAAGTAAAGGGCCACATCATTTGATTATAGAAACTAATAAATAATGACAATGATACAAACACAATTGGGTCGTGGATACAAACCAATACACTTTTGACAACTCCATAGAGGTCCACATAAGGGAACTATAAGCCGAGCCCTACAAGAACACACTACAAGAAAATGCAGCATTGGCGACTAAAATAATTATTTTCGTCGCTAAAAGTCGTACAAATGGCGATTAAAATCAGTTTTGTCGCCAAACGTCAGCACTTTTGCCGACTAAAGCAGTTTGGTCGCCGAAAATAGGGCTTTTACCGACTAAAGGTCAGTTTAGTCGCCGAATATATCACTTTTAGCGACTGGAAAAAATTTAGTAGCTAAAAGGCACGGTTTTTGGCGACAAAAATCATTTAGTAGCCAAAAGTTATGGTTTTGGCGACTAAAAAACAGTTTAGTCGCCCATTACAAGTGTTTTGCCAACTAAAATGCATTTTAGTCGCCCAAAGTTGAGGTTTTGGCGACAAAAGTTCTGTTTAGTCGCCAAATGTGTAATCCTTAGGCGGGACTCATTTGTTTTAGCGACAGAAACACAAATTAGTAGCCAAAAATTGGAGAATTGGCGACTAAAATTGAGATTTAGTCGCCAAAAGTGCTACCCAATTTTTTTTGTAAATATTTTATTTTTTTACATGAAATATATTAAATAAAATAATTTATTTTTATATATACAATTTTTATATATACCAGTGAATATAGTATATAAATAATAAATGTTGCATTAATAATCATGAGATGTGAGTGGCGTAGTGGGGACCAGGTGTTGCTGAAGGTACAGGGGCGTGTTTGGCTTCGACGTTGCAGGTTCGAGCCCTGGGAGCTCCAGTAGAGGCTATTTTTTTTTTTTTTGAAAAACTAGTATTGGCGACTAATGCATTTTGGTCGCCGAAAGATAAATAAAAAATAAAATAAAAATAGTATTGGCGACTAAAGGTTTAGTCGCTAAAAGTATAATTTCCCAAAATGGAATGGAGTATTGGCGACTAATTATTTAGTCGCCGAAGACATATGTATTGCCGACTGACAAATGTTTAGTCGCCAAAGCTTTTCGCGACAGTTTTTCGGCGACCACAGCGGCGACTAAAGATTTTAGTCGGGAAAAGTGAAAAAATTAGTATTGGCGACTAAAAAGGGGCTTTTGGCGACTAAAACTTTGGTCGCCGAAAGTGTTTTTTCTTGTAGTGACCGGGATCAATTTTATTTGGGCAGCAAAGGGAGCCCCAACCAATTTTTTAGGGACACCATGACCCAGAAAACAAAAAACCCTTGATAGGGTGCATCGCCCATTACCCACAAAACCATTTTGCCAAACATGCCCTTGCAGTGGGACCAACCCACATCACAAGTGAGGTGGTGGTGGTGGTGGTGGTGGTGGTGGTGGGGGGTGAAGAATGTCTTGGAGGGAGGCAGAAGAGCAAAGCAACATGCATTGGTCAGTCCTCCCCATGAACCTATGTTTGGCTGTGCCCTTCCCTCATCAAACCCCTCCCACCTTCTTCTAGGGCATGTCACATGCCTTTGCCCCCCTTGAGCTTTGGAAGTATTTTTGTGTGGGAGCCATGGAAGGACTCAAATTGAAATCATTAGGGCAGTTGGAGGAAGAAAATTCAGCCTTAGGCCCAGGTCTGAGATGTCACATCCTTGCAAGATCTTATTGGGAATGTTTAAAGTGTCATGTGGCATTTCATGATTGGCCATCACTCAAACAATGGTCAATACAAGGTCAAAGAGCAAGTGAACAAAAATCTTATCTTGAAATTTTTCTAAACAACAATAAATTTTGAAGTAAATATTAGGTATAACTAGAAATTTATTGAGGTACACAAGTTCTTTGTGTGAATTATTTCCTTGGTAGGCAAAATTTTAAATTTTTTAAAAATTTTAATACGATTGACAGTTTTAGAAAAAATAATTAAATTTGTATGTTCAAATAAGGCATTTATTTAAATCGTTTTGTTGAGCTTAATTGTAAAAATTAATGTATTTGCATGTTTTTATTTTATTTTATTTATGTTACTAAAGTGTCATAGTGGGTTGTTATTAAAATGAAAAAAATAGCAAAATGTGGGTACTCTCAAGCTACTTTTTCACATAATTTCAAGAATATATATATACATATATTAAGCATTTTTTTACATATTTTTAAGCACCTTTTTGACAAATATTGAGACTAATCACTACCACTTGAGCAATCATTAATATTTTTCTTCTATTTATGAATTGAAAATTTTATTTAGTAGTGGATCCACTCCATCATAGAGAGAAGGAAAATAAATAAATAAATAAAACCAGAGGTTGGTTTGGCAGTATTTGCCTAACCTTGGACAACAATTATTTAAATGCAATGTGTTTGGTTTCATAGTTTTATAAATTTGCATGCATGTCGAATTAAAAAATTGTCAACCAATTGCTTTCTTATCTAATTACCAGAAAAAGGCACTAGTAAGACAAGGTTTTTTTTTTTTTTTTTTTTTCCATTGAATTCTTATCCAACCTCTTTTTAATTATAATGGGGTGAAGTTAGTTGGTACCTCAATTTTTTTTTGGGATTGCTACTCACTTTAGTCTTATGGAATATAATTTTGTACAAGCAAGCTACTCAGTTGAAAAAAATGTTCAAACAAAATGTCCAATCAACCATATAGTTTAAACCGTAAAGCTTATATAATGGGATTGAGTGGATCAAGTCAAGAATAAGTCTACAAAGAGTAAAATTATACTCATCATTTCAGAAAAATCATCTAGCATGAGATAAAATTTTATTTAGGATGAAGCAATGTGAACAAGTAATTGCACAAAACTCTTGACAATCAACTTGGGAGTATAAAAAAGATTTTTAGCCTTCAATCCAAGGTGCACAATCATTGACAATTATTACACTGTATTTTACTGATTTTGGCATCGGAGTACCTCCAACTAAACACCTTGCGGACATTGGTTTCCACTGCAATTATCTACTTATTCCAGTGTGGACTAATTTTTTTCCTATATCTATTTTATTATATATGAAAGAAAAAATACTGGTAATCATATTATCTGTTGCGGAAATGATTTGGATCGAATACTTGAATTACGAGTCTCATCTAAAAAACTCTCTGTCAATTGAGAAGCTACTAGATTTTCTCAATATTTATCCACACTTCAAATTCTTAGGCTTTCAAATGGTAACCTCAAGATAAATGAATAGAGAGAAGATCTTAGCTTATGTTGTTGTGTATTCACAATGTTGAACACGAGTCTTTATATAGGCATACATAGCAAGATCATGTGTACTTTATAGTTAGGCCACACCATGTATACCACATGTCCAAGACCATGTGTCCCTTAGACCATCTCCAACGGTGCATCAAACCTTGCATCAGATTTGAAATTTGATGAAAAAATCACTTTTTCTCACTCCAATGGTTTCACCAAATTGATATCAAAATGAGAATGGAACAAAAGTTTCATCAAACTGAGGATAAGCTCCAGATTTCATCTTTTCACTGTTCTATACCGTTGGACAGGGGGCAACCGGTCAACCAGCCGGATGTCCGGCCAGTTGACCCACCGGTCGACCGGTTCCCTTTCAAATAAGTAGGTTCAAACAGGGTAAAAAGGTTCAAACAGATTAAAAAAAAAAAAAATACCTTATCGGTCGACTCACCGGATGACCCTTCCCTTTTGATGCACCGTTGAAGCAAGCGATATCAGATTGAGAAATTCAGCTATTTTTTTACTCAGATTTGATGAAAAAAGTAATGCACTGTTGAAGATGCTCTTATAGTTTCCAAGACCATGTATCACTCATGATTAGGCTATGCATAGATGAACCATATGTATTTACCACACGGTTTCCAACAAAATAAAATCTACATTTGAGTTGGTATAGATTTATCATATTTTATAATTTTTTCGAAATACTCAGGTAGCTGTTTAAATCAAATTTTGCCTCATATAACAGTGTAGACCAAATTTACATCAAATTATATCGCGTTTTGCAATTTTAACAGTATACCCATTAGATATGCACACACAACTAATAAATAAATAAATAAATAACTAATATATATATATTCAAATGAATGCTATATGTCCTAATTGCTACAATGCCACAGTTGTTAGTGGACACTACATTCCCTTTTGAGAGGACATTGGGTCCTTTAGTTCAAGTACTTATTAACACCTGAAACAAAAGTATAGCTGTTGTGAGAGTTGAGTGTTTAACTATTTTCAACTTTAAACTTTTTGTATTTACTATATTTTTTACATTATTAACTAATATATATAACCACCTATTTGGTGTATGTGGACAAAAAGTGAATTTTCTTTTTCTTTTCTTTTTTTTTTTTTTTTTTTTTGGAACCAGGACAAAAATGTGTCACACTTTTTCTAGTTCTGAATTTGTCCTAAGAAATTACTTCTGGTTCTTGTTTCTTGGTTTCTCTCAAATGTTTCAATTTCAAATTTTTTTTTTTTTTGATTTATTAACTATTTCAATTTCAATTCACTATTTGTTTTCCAAAGATTTTCACAGAGGCCCCTCTCACAACCACCAATCCCACTTTGACGATCCAAATTATTTATTTGTTCGAATATGTATATAAATCGTTTATGAAAAAATAAAATTAATTCGACAAATATATTCACATGTTATAATGATATTTGTCAGGAAAAAATGAATGGTTAGTTTTTTAAATTATATTTACTGACAAATCTGATAAAATTATGAGTTACAATTATTAGATTAAAATTTAAATTTTTTTATGAATGATCTGCATACATAATCGAACAAAATGAACGATTTAAATCATCAAAAGTGAGACATGTCGTGGACCCTACAAAGCCACCCATTCCTTGTAATAATTCATAACTAAAACTTCTTCTTTTTTTGTGGTATGTCCGTCAATAATTAATACTATAAAAACTCATCAAATCATAATAATTTGTCACTAATACAAATAAATAAATAAATAAACTTATTTTTATTTAAAGTAGGGTGTCTACCATAATCTTCTCCAATACATAAACCTTAATCTTCAATAAAGAGAAAGATAAAGAAGTACGTTTCTTGTAAGCCTCAACCTTCACCAAAGAGGGAGAGAAGAATTGCTTTTCTTGAGGGTTGTGTATGTAATCTAGGAAAATCTAATTAGACAAAGAATAAGAGAAAATCTAATTAGACAAACAATAAGAGAATTATATCCTAAACCACACTTTAAATTATACTTTTTCTGAGGTGAGAGATTTTTGTTAAATTTCGCATCATATTGTGGGTCCCTATAGTATAATGTGAACGGAAATGTTTGAAAGCTCGAGAGAGTGGCTCGAGAAATGGCTCGAGAGAGGAGAGAGGGAGAAGAGAGAGGAGAGGAGAAGAGAGGAGAGAGGGAGAAGAGGAGAAGAGGAGAAGAGAGGAGAAGAGGAGCTCACCGGCGTCGCAGCTCCCCACCCCGGCGTCGTCGCAGCTCCCCACCCCGGCGTCGCAGTCCCGCCGTAGCTGCTCCTCGTTCGTCGCTGCTCCTCGCCAATCGTCGCACCACCGCCACCGCCTCGCCCTGCCTCCTCCTCCAGCAGATTTATGGCCCCCTCCCCTCCCTCCTCCTCCCCTTCCCTCCTCCTCCTCCTCCTCCTCCCTTCTCTTCTTCTCCCTCCTCCTTCTTCTTCTTCTTCTGAAACTGAAACGAAAACCAGAAAAAAAAGAAAAAAAAAAAAAAAAACAACAACAACAACACCAAAACGACGTCGTTTTGGTGTCGAGCCACAGTCTCGAGCCACCCTCTCGAGCTACGTAGCGGGGTGGGTATGTGAAACTCAATAAGAATTGTGAAATAAGAACTTCATATATGTCACCTTTTAAAACTTACCAAGCACTCACCAAGTTTGAAGAGTATTTTAATCGGGAAATTTCAATATATATCTTTTTAAAAAGAGTATATAATATGTATTTTTAATTATATTATTTTCTTTTTAGTTATAAAATTATTTTAATTATGACTTATGAGTTTTTTTTAATTATACCTTATTTATGTTTAATTATGATATTTTTTTTCTTTTATTGTTATGACTCATAAAATTAAAATTATGTTATTTTTTATTTAGTTATAAGGTACTTTTAAAACTATGCACCATACTGTTTCTTATTTTAATAATCATAAAATTTGTAAATAATTATTTAATAATTCTGAACAATCATGTCATTTGAGGTTGGTCCGGTCACACAGTAGGGAAAAAAAATATAAAAAATCTGCGTTTCTATTTTATAAAGTTACTTTTTTTAGTTGCTTCCAAACTTGATGTTACAACTAATAAATAACCGAAAAAGACTATTAAAAAAAATCATAATAATTTATTTGTCAGCACAACCTAATCTCTCTTAGTTTCTATAATTCATGGTTCCGTTTGGCAAGAAGGTTTGGGGTTATTTTGGTCACAAAAAATAAAATAGACTATTTTAGTCACAATAAACAAAAAATCACATCCAACCCATAATCATTACACTCTTCTCTCATAAAAAAAGTCAAAAAGCCCTTCCCAAACCAAGCTTTTTAGCCCAGGCTAAAATAGTCAAAAAAGTCAAAAAGTCAAAAAGTCAAAAAGTCAATCCACTTCCCAAACGGAGGCTAAATTACGTGGCTTGCATGTGTTTAATAGCTTACTATATCAATTTTATAATACAAGTCTTCGTGAGAAATTATTTAATATTTTTAGAACAAATTTAGATGGTGATCTAAATGAGTAATTATTGGACTAAATCATAAGATTCAATATTTTTATGTTAGAATTTAAAAAGTAAATAAAATATTAAATGCCAATTTATAAATAAAATAAAATATTATTTTAAAAATATTAAATAATTTCTCGTATTACTTTGGTTGTTCTTTTCAGAGTCATTCTTGGGGGGAACAAAAATCACCAATTGCTTTGTTTGCCCCAATATATCAAATGTGGGCTATATATTGGAGTTTGTCAATTTTCCATTTGCATGCAATTTCCATTCATGCCTTGGTAGAGGCCAAACAGACCTAATAAATAATACAATGTTAACCCCCAAAACATAGAAAAATAAATAGATGGAATAGAAAATGACATGACAATAAATAAATAAAAATTCTTAAAAAAAATTCAAGTAGACCGAGACCATTATGTTGATTCATAATATTAAAGATACTAACAATTATAATAATTAAATAATTATATGAACCTCTCACAATTTAAACTTTTGTCTTGTTTAATATGTTTGTTATCTTTAGCATTATTGCATTAAATTTGATTATAACCAATTATAATATGTTGAAATCAACAAAATGAAACCTCATGCATGTTAATTTAGTCAATTATAAATTATTATTATTTTTAAATAATTCTTAATTATAAATTATTGAATAACTTGTTCTTGCGAATCTCTCTACTTATTTTTTTTTTTCTCGACTTATGTTGTTTTTTTTTTTAACATGGAAAAATCCATTAAGGAGAAGTCAAACGGCACTTACAAATAGACTCCATGACAAAAAAAGATAGAGCTTACACTAAACAAAGTAAAAATAGATAAATAAGCACATAGATGAAGCTAAAACAGCATCAAAGACATGATCGAAACTCGATCCTAACCCGTACTGCAACGATGCAGAAGTGATCATAAGAGATCAGTATTAGGGCTAGTCAGAGATACCACAAAAGCTTTCACCTCAGAGAGGGTAAGCTACCAATAAACACATTCATGGAGCCCAACAAAACAAACAAACTGAAAATACAAACTGAAAAAGAAAATAAAAGAAAGCTCAAAAAAAGAACCGAAGCCGACGATCGGGCGTGGAAGCTAGCAGATCTGGTGGAGGGTGGTGTCTTCGGCGGCGAGGGGATGGCGAAGGGTTGTAGATCCGGCGGCGAGAACGGCAGATCTTGCTCCGGCACGAGGGGGAGGAGGAGGAAACTCAAAAATCCACCCTAAGGGGAAGAAACACCTCAAAAAGAGGGGGAGATTGGGAAGACAGAGCTCCCAAAGGTTATTTTGTAGAAAAAGAGGAGAAAAACGGGGGGGAGAGAGGAGGGAGGTGGCCGGAACCCCCCTCCCCCTCTCAGGCGGCGCACTGTGAAGAAAACCCTAGGAGATAACTTAGAAAGAGAGTATCTGGAGAGTGATATAGGTAATGTTGGAACATTAACGTTCGACTTATGTTGTTTGAAAGGCATTTTTTTACATCACGTAAATATAAGTTACTTTTTTAATTGCAGCCCAACATGCTCAGACATTGAATAGTTGGCGAGCAGTTAGTTACATATCTTGTAAGTTAACCTATGTACGAGGATGCGGTGGAGGTAAGATTAATATAACGTTAGTTGAAATTAAAATTTTTATGAATTAATGTAATATTCATAATTTAAAAATAAAATAATAAAATAATTCAGTGTACCATTTATTTCAGAAAATTAAGTTTTTTTTATTTTTAATGTTATTTTATTTTTAGTGAATTTTTTTAATATTATATATATATATTAGATATAAGGGTCATGCACCAATAAATTCCAAATCTTTATCTTATGATCCATTTGGTACTACATTTTATCTTGTGATCTAATTAGTCCAAGCTAATGTTAATGACAAAATAACCAGTGTTACACTATGTTTTGTGCTTTTTGGTAAGGGTAAATGAGGAAAATCCCAACGTGGTATTGACTGAAATGCCCAAAACCTTTACTCTGTAGATGTTTGTTTTCCCTTAGTGGTATTGTGAACATCAAACATCATCATCATCAAAATAACATCATCATCATCAAAACAAACATCAAAACATCACAATCATCAAACAACATCAAACATCATCATCAAAACAACATCAAACATCACAACATTATCATCAAAACAATATCAAAATAACGATTAAACAATTTTTTTAATAACGATTAAACATCAAAATAACAATTAAAATAACATCAAACATCAAAATAACGATTAAACATTTTTTTTGGATCAAACATCATCATCAGATTAGGGCTTTGGTGATGTTAAGACCCAACGAGGGTTGAGTCTCGGAGGCCATCAGATCGAACCCGTACGGGATTAAGAGGGAATTGATTGAGAAGATGCTGACATTGTAGGGTAAGGTTTTGATGAAAGAGTTAGATTCCTCCGCCACCTCCGCGGGTAGTGCCCTGAACGGGAGCGCCGTTGAGGCCGATGACGTCGACGGCTTTGGTGCGGCCATCGTCGCTGAATCGATGACGAACTCGACGGCCTCGCCGTTGTCGAGGATGAGAAAGCCGTCGGATTTGTTGGAGGACTGGTGGACAAAGAGATCTTCGCCGCCGTTGTCGGGGGTGATGAAACCGAAACCCTTTTGGTCACTGAACCACTTCAGGACCCCCTTCATCCTCGCGCTGTTGTCTTCCTCCATTGGATCAAGAAAGTTCCAAGGGATGTCACAGAACCCTAGAACTCAGAAAGCGAAGAGATAAAAACCCACTGATTGAGATGTTGTGATGTTTGATATTGTTTTGATGATGATGTTTGATGTTATTTGGATGATGATGTTGTGATGTAAAAAAAGGACTAAATGATTTATAAGAAAATATTTAGGATTAGATGGAGTACCATTTTTAATATGAGATTTATGAGTAATTTTTCCTAGATATAATTAATCTAAATACGCTTAAAAAGTATAATATTTGTGTGTGTGTTTTTTTTTAAATTTACTAAATACGAAAAATATACAAAAGTATAAAAATTCAATATATTTTTATATTTTGTTGTATTTAAAGAATTTTAAAAAAATTTCTTATTTTTTAAATATATTAAGATTAAATAGATCCATTTTTTTTATAAAATGAATTAAAATATTTTAAAAATAATTGAAAGGGTAAATTACAAATACACCCTCTCTGAGGTTTGATTAAAATACGAGTCGTTCATTGTGGTTTTAAAAATTACATTCCATCTCCTGAGATTTCTAATTTCATAACAAATCGCTCATTTTATTAATAAATCATCAAATCAATTAATAGTTTTTAATGATGTTAGAAATATGTTTCAATTAATAATTTAGATAATTTTTATTATTGTATAGGAGAGCAATTATTAATTTTATTTTTATAGTTAATTTTGTTAAATAAAAAATAGTTATAATGAGGTATTTGTAATTTTTTAAATCATATAGGACAATCTGTACTTTAAACAAACTTTAGATATGTATTTGTAATTTACCCTAATTAAAAATTTAAAAAATTGTTTTTGAAATCGCAAAACCGAATAGCGATGCAACCGCTACTGGTCATCTACGGCCCTGATCTTGCCACGTCAGGTTGGGACCCACAAATGGGGTGACATGGCACGATCAGCGATGCACCACATTCCCCATCTCTCTCTCTCTCTCGCTAACCGTATATCTCTCCCTCTCTCTCTCTCTCTCTCTCTCTCTCTCCCTTTTTCTCTCTCTACAAAACGGTGGTGGTCTGAATAATGTATATTTGTTTCTCTCTCTCTAAACGGGGAGTGACCTGGAAAATGGATTTGAAAGCCGCTGGCACAACCACAACACAAAAGAGACACCTTTGAAAGACAGAGAGAGAGAGAGAGAGAGAGCCTTTGCATTTCAAAATCAAATCCTTTATACTCAAAATACACACACACACGTACTCTCATTTCTCTCGATTTCAGTTGAGTTCCATCCAATTTCGCCAAGATCACAGTCCTAGGGTTCGGATTCATCCTCACTCTCTCTCTACTTCCCCAGATCCTTCTATATCCTCTCACTTCAATGGCCTTCTTTTGATCTTCGTATGCTTAAATAGGTAACTATACATACTTACTTACTTACACACTCTATATATATATATTTGCATTTGTGTTTTCAAAGAGATTTATGTGAAGCGATGGGTTCAGTCGGGGTATCTTTTGTTTCAATGCGTGGATCTTCATTTTGGGTGAATCTTAGAATCGAGCTCTGGATCTTTTGCATCATGGGTTTGAAGATCTAGTCAAGTTTGCTCATTTCCTTGTTTGTCTCTTGCATGTTGTTTACTGATTTGCTTCTGTTGATGGGTTTGTGAGATTTTGGGTCTACTGATTGATTGATGCCCTATACATATACTTACTTGGTCAGTGTTCTTGTTTATTTGTTTAATTAATTAATTTGATAATTTGATGAAAATAAGACTATGGGATCTGCTCTTCTTTTTTTTTTTTTTTTTGGGGGGGGGGGGGGGGGGGGGGGTGTGTGTGGGTTTTGGGTGAAGTAGAAACTCATTGGTCTTGGTTGGAGTGGGTAAATTTGTTGAGCCAAAAAGAGAAGAAAAAGACATTGAATTTCTCGTATTTTCTAATTTTTCTCTTCATCTAAACAAACCAATTAATCATTTTTGTGTGTTAGTAGTTTTTGCTTCTTTTTTTTTTTATTCAATATCTTTTTTGTTATTTGTTGTTGGAATCTGTATAGAAGTTGTTTTTGTTTTCTTAATTATGTAACTGTTGTATGCCAAGAGTAATTATAATAGTTCAGGGTTTGAATACAAAACCATTTGGTTCACGGTAAAATCATGGGAGAGGAAACTAATTGCATTTGCTTTTCTTTTAGTCTTGGTTCGACGCAAAAGGTGTCTCGGGTTTTAAATTTTATCTGAAACCTTTGTTTTTGAATTCACTTAAATCTAAAATCGTGTAGTTCTTATTGTGTTGAATTTATTGAGATTTACAGCCTGCAATGGATGCTGAAAATGATACGCCTGTTTCGACAAACGGGATGAGCCATGGAAATGGAGTTTATGAACAAGTTCCTTCCCCTGTAGAAGAAGACATTGTTTTGGGGAAAGTGAATGGGGTTCCTGCTATTGGTTCTGATATTGCAGGGCCAAATGGGAATCCAGAAAACGTTTGCCAAGTTGGAGGATGGTGGAACCAGCTACTCATCTAATGAAGCAGAACCAGACAGAATAACTGCACGTGCCGAAAGTAATGGTTTGATTACCTCTAAGGTAGGAGGTATTTGTTGTGTTATTAGAGTAGTAGCCCATCACTCTCTCTCTCTCTCTCTCACACACACGCGCGCGCACACACACACACACGTGCATATATGCGTATATATTATATTTGTTGGAAATGGCAAATGCGAGTAACTCAATATTGGTTTGTTTGAAACCAACCTCTATGTCCATCTTACCTCTAGGAACTTGGAGTGAAAGAAACAAATCAGTCAAAGGGTCCTAAACCGCAAAAGGGTCTAGGTAAGGCCAAAAATGAGAAGCCTTCTAACCCTAAACTTGCTTCAACAACCTTGGTGAGAAAGAGTAAAGATGGAAAAGATATGGAGACAGCTTCTGCTCTTCCAAATGGTTCCTTGGCTTCTAATTCACACCCAAAGCAGTCTATTACCCTTGGAACAAAGAGTAGATCATTTAATGACAGAGAGGTTGCTGACAGTAACTCTAAACCTATCAATGCTCGCATACCCAAGGTAAACATTGATCCTGCCCTCTTTCATTGTTATCACTGTTGTAGATTGATGTGAATGTACACATTAGTTCGCTTTTGTATTTGATTATTTTATATTACTAATTATAGTTTCAATTCTCTATTTGCCAGCAATCTGGAAAGTCTGATGCAACATCATCCACCGTTAATGCGACAGAGTCTGAAGGCCTTGTGTATGTTCAGCTTGCACTTGTAACTATAGTACTTGCCTCCTAATGTCATGGATCTCAACATCTATATAACACTGTTAGCTCCAAAGTCAATATTGTGTGAGAGAGGACAAGGGAGGGCATCTGGAATCTAGTGGCCACGTCCATTTGAAATTTCTGATTTGTTTGACATTTAGCTAGTACTCTGGGTTTTATATATTATTGACAATTTTGTGAACTGTAATTTTCTTACCACAGGGAGAAGACAAAACTCAAACCATTGAAAAAAGGCCCTCCAAATAAAGCTGAAGGAAGCATAGAATCTACTTCGTATCCTATATGCGCTGTCTCTTTTGTGACCTCCTTTTCTTTCATGTTTCAGAAGGGGTGGTGGTATCCTGGTTTCCTCGACACCCATTTATTGAAAGAGTAACTTTGTTCATTCATATTATTATTAGCTTATCCTTAACTACTTGTCTGAAGCCCCACTGAAGGAGATGCCAAACCTCATAGAATGGGTACTCTTCCATCCTACAATTTCAGTTTCCGGTGTTATGAAAGAGCTGAGAAAAGAAAAGAGGTTAGATTTTATTTGTGTCATTATGATTGTCAATGTAGTTCCGTAGAGTAGGATCTGTGCCTGTCACTTGAGACGACAACTTATATTTTGTTTGGGCAGTTCTACACCAAACTTGAGGAAAAGATTCATGCAAAGGAAGTAGAAAAGAGTACCTTGCAAGCCAAATCCAAGGTAAATAATGCCATACTAATGGTTGCAAAGTTTCTGGGTGGGCTTATTATGCAGTAAAAGTTTTTGAATGACTAGTTATATAATTCTCAAACAGGAAAGTCAAGAAGCTGAGATTAAAATGTTAAGAAAAAGCTTGACTTTTAAAGCGACACCCATGCCAAGCTTCTATCAAGAACCTCCACCTCCTAAGCCTGAGTTAAAGAAGGTAACTTTGTTTTTTGTATTAAGCATGTTTAATAACAAATTTCACACTCCGTTCATAACACGACACACTTGGAGCGTTATTACCTCACAAGAGTAAAAATTAAACACTCTTATGGCCCTATTTGATTGTGGGATTAGGGTGGGCTATGAAGCACGGACATGGACACGGACACGTGCACGACACAGACACGTAAATTTTCAAAAAATGAGGGACATGACACGCTGGGAATACGTTCAATAGATATAATTAAATTTATTTATTACATGTCATAAAATTATAAAAGAAAAATCATTAAAAGGTAATAAAAAAATACAAAGTAACACTATTAATAAAAATTGGTTCTTATAATAAAATTAATAAATACATATCATTAAAATTAGCAAAAACTAATTTGTTCTTATAAAGTAATCAGCCAAAAAAAAAAAAAAAGAATATAAATAAATAATAGATAGTGACAAGAAAAGTCAAAAAAAAAAAAAAAGAACAATATAAAAAATAAAAAATAAAACTTGCACGGAGAAAGAGAGAGTTATTCAACATAAAAAGAAGAAAAAAAAAATGAAGAAAGACAGATTGAGAAACTGAGAGAGAGAGAGAGAGAGAGAGAGAGAGAGAGAAGTTGAACGAAGAAGAAAGAGAGAGACCGACTGAGACAGAGAGAGTGATTGAGAGATAGAGAGCGACTAAGAGAGAGATAGAGATCAAAATGCAGAATGAGAAGATCGAAAGAAGAAGAAGATAATCGAAGAACATACCTTTGCAAGAGCAACGAGCAGCAAGCGGTCTTCTCTCAGCCTCTTCTCCTCTTTCTGTTCAACATCCAGGTTAGGGCTTGGTTTACTTGCTTTAATTTTTGTTTTTTTACAAATTAACCCCCAATTGAAGTTTCAAAAATCATGTTTTTGGCTCCGCGGTGTCCAAAACATGTCCATAGCGTGTCCGGCTGCAAAAAAATCAAAAAAAAAAAGAAAAAGGGACACCTTCTGGGACGTGTCAGACATGTGTCCACTGCATGTCCAATGCGTGTTCGCGTCGAACACTGAAACGTAGCCCTCAGAGTGGTGTTCGTGCTTCATAGAAGATGGGGGATAAAGTTGGGCCAGCCCTGTAATCCCATCCATTACCCCATGATGTCTAATCCCCTCTAAATTAATCCAACAATCAAATGAGGCCTATGGGGACTATCCAACCAGCTCATTAAGCTCTACATATTTCTTTAATAATTTGATTTATTCTAGAGGCAAAACTCATGTGCACTGTAGACCAATTAATGTGTTTGTAAAGAGTGATTTGATCCACGTTTAGGATGGTAAAAGAATAGGAGAAAACAAGTTGAGGCATAAGAAAGGACTTGGTTATTTAAAATTTAAATGAGGGTAAGACTTTGAAATGCATTGTTACTAGAATGGAAATTTTTTTTTTTTAAAATAAGTTACTTGAATGGAATGTGAACTCACTTATACTAGGAACTTTTGCTACCCAACTGATGTGGGATGGGATGTTACAATTATTGGTGGTCCTTTGTATTGTGCATCATGATCCTTTTTTATGATTGACATAGCAAAATTTGTTTGATAAATTGAATTTACTGGATATGGCTGTTAAAGAGACGACTTGAATTCTTTTTATACAAGTATTCCATCTATTAGTAGTTGTCTTCCCTATTTTATTTCCTAAGCTAATTAGTTAGAAGTTTGTTAAGTAGCGGCACGTTTAGGTAGATAAAGGGGCTCAATCTGCAGGATTACAATCACATTTAGGTAGATCAAGGGGCTCAATCTAAGCACTCGTGGACAATTAGGCCTCGTTTGAGAACCTTCATTTTTAGCCAAAAAGCCAAAAAGTTACTATAAATTAGCCAAAAAGCCAACAACCCATACCAAAAAGTCAAAGATTTTCTTTTCTCTCTACTTTTTGCACATCTTTTCGTAAAAAGCCAAAAAGTCATCCCAAACATACTAGTTTTTTTTAGCTCATATTTTAGCCAAATAGCCAAAAAGTTACTAAATTAGCCTGTTCTCAAACGAGGCCTTAACATGTACTGATATTTCCTTTTGATATGAAAGTGATAGAATGAGAAGAGAAAGAGAAGTATGGTACAGGAGATGTAGTGTACTAGTGTGTATTGTGACTTCCAAGCCTCTTGTTCACAAGAGAATAGAAGGGAGAGGATTGAGAGGGAGCAATCTCATTCTGGAGAGAGAGAGAGAGAGAGAACTGTTTCAATTAGAGTCGAAACATTATTTATCTTTCTTCTCCATATTAGCTTTACAAACGCCAAAGATTTGTGGTATTGTCAACGGGATTGCTATTATAATAGAAGGGTTTGTTTTTTGAATGCATGAATGTTTTTGACAAATTATATGCGATGCATCACAAGTCTTAGTACTAATTTGACATCCATTGCCTTAATCCCAGAATTGTTGTGTTTGTTTCCTTTAAAGATGTCACTATGTTAGGCCTAGTAGTTTGATTACCAATCTTCACAAGATTATAGTGAGTGAGTGAGCGAGCTCTCAAGAATATTGGAGAATTTTTACAACGTAGTCTCTTCTTACAAAATGCTCTTATTTGGAGGCATCTGATCCTAGATGCTGTTTTAGTTGCGAATAAGGTGACCCCTTTTTCTTTTCTTTTTTTTCACCCTGGTGGCTGGCATCTTTATGGCATTAATTTTTAAAGCCGAAGATGTTGACATAATTTAAGGACTTTGGGCAAGTACATGGTTAGAATTTTTCATCCCAATTTGAAGGTGATTTGACTTATTCATTATCAAGAGAAGAAAATAATATATTTATGCATAAAAATTAATTTTTTGTTAAGAGTTTTGGGGTTGGAGATTCATGTGAATGCAAGTGTTCATGAGGGATTAATATTTCTGAGGAGAAGTTTTTTTGTAGTGGTGAAATTTTTTGGGATACATCACATTCCTTCTATTGGTGACTTTGGGAGGGCTAGAAGAAAAACTTGTGGCCTGTCCAGCTATTTCCATTATTCCAGTTTTTAAGCTTGAGAATGATTCCAAAATTTTAAAATAGAAGATATCTTCAAGGTATATACTTACAATTAAATGTGTACGATACTTTTTGCATATACACTTCAAAGTGTGAAAGGGAAAAGCATAGGAGCAATATAAATAGTTTGGACTTGATATTGAAATGATATTTTTATAGTACCTACTGAAAATTAAAAAGTAAACTAACAACGGGCCTTAAACTAATATTTATAACCATTCTTTGAGCTTATATCATTATATGTATTACAATACTATTCTTATAAATATATATTTTTTTACAAATTTATCCAAGCCGTACTTGTATCCTACCTCTTTTGGTTCTCTTATTGCCGTATCTATATTGTATTGTGTTTGTATCTTGTATCAGTATCCATGTTTCATGGAAATCAAATTTCCTGATTTGGTTTTAAAGACAGTCCAAAGGGTACAGATTCTATCTCAATGTGTGGGTGTGGGTGTGGGTGTGGGTGTGGGGTGGTTAACAATAATCTTGCTTTCCATTACAAGCTTCTTGCTTCTTCCAAGTGGGACACTTATTGAATTTAACATGGCCTATTCTTCTAATCAAGTAGAAGGTAAACCTCGCGCAGTGCGTCTGATGACACCTGGAGGCAGCAGTTGTTAATATGAGGAGAGATTACTTATTTGGGCTTATCATGTGAGGAGAGATTAAATGGATTGTGGGGATATTTTTGGCCATGGATACAAACATAGACCAAGTGGACAAGCCTTGCTCCAGCTTAATAATAGTAATAGATGATATTTTGCCATTTTAATACCCTTTAATATACTCGTGATTTTGTGATTTGAAGAAAGAGGAAAGGTTTTCAACTGCTATATGTAAACTTCAAGATCTTTTTCCATTTACCATATCTTCTTGTGACACAATTGGATACGTAATTGCCAAAATGGGAAAGTGAAACGGAATCAGAAAACCGTGCGAGAAATGTAAATGTAAATTGTGGTTTAAATATATCATGGAAAGTGGGAAATGTGGTTCAAACCATACAATAATGATATGAGATCAGACAGAATCCTAATAAGAAAATTTATTAGGAACTTCAATAAAAGCAATATAAAGCTTTAGAAAACATATGGTAAAGGAAAAGATTGAAGTAAACACTTTTTAGAGAAACTTGTAATAAAAGTTCCATGTGATTGTTGAAAAATAAGCTCTAAAGAGTAAGAAAAAATGGTAAGCAGTATAAGAAATTGTTTTCGTAAGTTTTCTTAATATTTACTGAGTTTTAACAGTTCCTTATATGAAGTATATTAAACGTTTCATTTATCCAAGAAACAAAAAAAAAAAGTATATTAAACGTTTCACTTAAAATTTCATGATTTCACCTCTGTTGTTGATGAAGGTTTCCTGGTAATTATGCTTTGAGATTATTAAACAAATTTGCAACAATTTCTGCCTTCTCTTCCCTTTATTTGGGAGAGAAACTTTCTTCACTTGTTGCATTTGCTAAATTTCACTATCCCCAATTACTATTTTTTCTTGTTTTCTTGCTTTTCATGATTTTTTCCCCTTTAAATTTTCCTTGGGGTTACACAATTAAGGGTAACCCTTACCTATACATTAAAGGTAGGATTTGATTAGAGGTCCCAGTAATACCTTTAGCTAGAAGGTTTGACGTCAGCTAAGTGTTTTGTCAACTTGCTCATATGAGGTGTGAAATAAATAGAATTGGCACAACAGAACAGACGTGAAGTTATTGTTTTGTCAACTTGTTACCTTTATTTTACTGTGGTGCAGATACCTACAACAAGAGCCAAATCTCCCAAGCTTGGTAGAAAAAAGAGCTCACCCACAAGAGACTCTGAAGGAAACAGTAGCCACAGCTATCAATCTGGTCGGTTAAGTTTTGATGATAAATTGTCCCAAAATAACACCACCAAAGGACCTCCAACTCATCTTAAGAAGCCACAGAGGAAGTCCCTCCCCAAGCTGCCTTCCGAAAAAACCGTCCTATCCAATGATGCGAATCAAGCTGCATCTCATAAAACCACCCTACCCAAGGAGACGAGCAAAATTGCATCTACCATGCAAGAGGAGGCAGCTCCTAGTGTTGAGCCAAGCGATGCTCAGCCCAACATGGATGATGTGTCTGTAGTTGAAGATCAAGCCCAGACCACCTTGGTGCAGGAACCAATTGTGTTGGAGAATTAAACACAACGGGCAGTGGAACTGAAAATGTATTTATTGCCCTCAATCCCATTTCGCCAAAATATTAGAAAGAGGTATGAATTTGTCTTGGAATCATTTGACAATGAAGGCGTGAAGGATCTTGTGTCAAGGGTTGTTTTGTCGTCTTGTCCATAGGCAGCATCAAGGTTTGCTCATTTTAATGTGCCTTAGCTTTCAAGATTTGCTTGTTCAGTCATTAGGATTGTGCATCTTATTGCAGCATTGTACAATAACTGTTTGTCAGTTTGTTGTTATGCTAATTTATGTCTAAATATGCTTTAGTTGCCTGGTTGTTGAGACCGTATGGGAAAATTTTGGGAAAAAAAACTTTTGTTGGACCGGCCATTGTCAAAGTACTTGATGTTCAGATTCTACTCTCATGAACAAATGAGGTTGTTGTATGGCTGTCAAGGCTTACTCTTAATGGACATTTGGTTATTGTTTATTGATTGAGTTTTATGTTGTATTGTTAATGTCCTTGAATCCTGGGTGGTTTTGTTTTATTGTTGAGCCTCATGTTTCGACATTCTGGTTTCCAGAAAGGCAAAATCATTAGATATCTAGGCACTGTAGGTAAGAGTATCCACAATGGAATGGCTAAAAAAGTGTGTTAAGGTATGTTTTATATGACAAAAAATAATAAAAGTGGGGTCTAAAAATGTGTGGTAAGATGTGTTAAGAGTTTGTTAATTTTAGAGAATGAGTGGTGGTACAATGGGTGTGCTAAGAATATATGTGTGTATAAATATCATAAATAAATAATTTAATTTAATCAAAAATTTCAAGCTCAAAATTAAATTTCGAGCCTAAAAAAAAATCCCAATAGTTAAAAAATAAAATAAAATAAATAATTCAGTTAGATTGCTGGTCGGATGTTTTGCTTTGCCTTTTTTTTTTCTTTTTTTTTTGTTCTTGAAGGGTCCGGACGTCTAGGGTGGATTTCCGACTGGACATCCGGGACGACTTCCCCAGGCACACTCCTCTCTCTTCTTTGCTCTCTAAAACGCTCGCTGCAGTTAACAAATAATTTAACACCTAACACTAACAAAGTGCACTAACGTTGTCCGTAACAGTTCTATTGCAGCATCAAATAACAAACGTTTTTAGCCAAAAATTAACAATTGACACTGACACTACCCTTAACAGCTCCACTGTGGATGCTCTAATGGTCACAATGAAACAAATGTTTTCATATGATGTGAAGGTCTAGGGTTTGCTTTAACTTTAAATCAGGGCAGAAGTTTTGCTGATTACAGTTGCTGTCATGACAATGTTCATGCATTATTTTCAGTGGATTATGTGGTTCAATCATAGAAGTGATGAGCATAGTATTTCAAGTTTTTTTCACAACTAAATTAACTGTTGAGTTGTTTCAATTATGCTATGGCGTTCAAATTTTATTTTAAACATCATGGTAGGATAGTAAATCACAGGTTTTTGCACAACCTTTGTTCAATAATCTGCATCACCTGGTCAGGTAGAGTACTCTTGACGAAGTTATGAAAGATTTGGATTTCTTTAAAACTTACATATCTTCCATCTGTTTTTTTCCTGTAAACAGTTTACATCTGTATTGGAAGAATCCCATACCTGTATCCATTTCCCAGTGTGAAAACCATCTCACTCGTGCCTCACTTGGAACGATATAAATGATGTTTGCCAGCCCAAAATAAATGCCACTCATGCCTCAGCATGAATTATTGTTGATGCACAACCACAATGAAGATACAAGCAAATAAGAATGGAAATGAAGCATAGCTCCCATCACCAATTGGATTAGCCTCTCGAGAATCCATTAATGACTAAGAGAAAGTCTTCATTAGAAACCCTAAAAAAATTGGTGTCATTGCGTGGGAGAGGCCTTCTTTCTTGATGTATTATTTATTTGTTTTATTTATTTATTTATTTTTGGTTCAGAAAATTTATTTGTTATTAATTGGTGTCCTATTGATGTACCTAAACAAAGTTCTCAGAACTTGCAGTAGGATCAATCAGCAGAAATTATCCATATATACAAGGGTCAAACCGAATCACTAACAGAACACAATTTTCACTATAACATAAAAGCTAGCAAACTTTTATTTAAGATCATCATTACATAAACAGAAATCATACAAAGAAGAAACTTGGTTTTCATTACATAGCAAAGAGATTGCAAAATACAGTTCAAAGATAGGTGAAGCCTGCAAAACTAGGGCTTGGTATGAAAAAAAAAACCCAAAGGATTGTCATGGCAAACTGATAGAATCTGCTGCCACAGCCAAAGCCCCAGAAAACAAGGCCACAAACTTTGAACTGCCAAAAGCAAACCAAATATGAAGAGATCCAAGGAATCTTAACCCACCCCAAAAAGGAAAACAGAGACCTAACCATCACGTGCAGAACACGACGCTTCAACACCGTGGAAGAAAAGGTAAAACTGAAAGTGGACAGACTCAAAAACTGAAAGCTTAGCCTATGCACGATATCGATGCACAGCTACACTAAAACACAAACTGCCAACATGACAGAAAAAGACAATGGAAAATAAATTCTAGAACCAGAACCCGTATCTGTATGCTCAGGGAAGTATGGCGATGAAGAAAGCGACAACCCATCGTTTGGGCAGCCAAAATTCTTCCAACAGCTTCCTTTTGGAAGGTAAGTTGCAAAAAAAGAGTTGCACGCCAAACCCCCTGGAAAAAAAGGAACGAGGTCACTGGACTGAAAGAAGACCCACAAGCAATGGACCCAAAAACTAAGAACTGATGCTACCCACAAAGTTAATCTAGACTGGAACTCCCTACTATGTCCAACCCGAGTCCATAAAGGGGCTTTCAATTCCAATCATTGCTTACGAGAGCATATCACATCGCCATAGGCGCTCCACAAGCAGATCAACGATGCAGCTGCTTAGCGCATTGCAGTGCTGGATGTTCAACCCCACGAGAGTCTGACCCAACTGTACCAAATAAGGCAAGCTCTTGTCCGATATTAAAGAGCAACCGGACAGAGAAAGGATCTGCAAATTGAGCTGGTCTGCACAAGCCAAGGCTGCAATGCCAGAATCAGTAATTGAAGACTTGGAAACATCAAGTTCGCTTAACAATAAGCAATTCTCTGCAATAGATACCAAGCAGTCATCGGTGATGTACTTGCAACCATCAAGATTCAGCAGTTCAAGAGTGAATCCATGCAACTTGGCAATGACTGAAACCACCTTGTCTGTCAAGTTCACACAACCGCTAAGATTAACCTTTGAAAGACCGGCCTCGCAGTTCTCAATGAGTGGAAGAAGCCCCTCATCTGTTATTCCATTAAGCCCATTGAGGACCACGTACTGCAATTGGGGGCACAATCGACCCAGCATAGATAAACTAAAATTGCCAAATCCAGGGCAGTTACGGATAGATAAAGATCGCAGGGATGCGCAACATGCCATTAGAGGAAATCCGCAGGTCAAATCCTTAAACCCCAAACAGTTTGCCAGAGAAAGAGCCTTCAATTTTCCACCAGAGTTACCAAGAACACCAAAAAACCCAGATTGGGTAATCCTGTGGCACTCCTCCAATTGCAGGCTCTCAAGTGAGACTGCGGCTTTAACTAACGATACCAATCCATTGTCTGATAAGAATGCACATTTGTGAAGGCAAAACTGCTTTATATTTGGGCAACCTTTACCCACGGCCTCAAGCCCTATATCAGTAACTCCTTGGCAAGAGTTAACTGTAAAGGACCTCAACTTCTGCAGACCCTCACCATTACCCATGACCCAGAAGCCTCTTTCACTAACATTTTGGAGGCCACTGAAGACTAGATCAGTAATTGCCTTTCCGTAGTGTCCAATAACAGCAAGAGACACATCGCTGATGTTCAAAGACTGAAGCTTCAACTTTGTCAGCAAATAGCTGGATGATGACAAGAGGCTTGCAATCCCCTGATCTCCAACAAGCGGGCAGTTTCTGATTGAAACAGACTTCAAGCTCGTGCAGCAACTACCAACAGATTGTAGGCTTCCATTCCCAATGTTCGAACAAGACTCTATCGTTAAAGAGGTGAGATTGGGACAGTTCTTCGCAATGGTCAGCAAAGCCTTGTCAGAAATTGCTGGGCACTGGCAAAGGTCAAGCTTTTCTAACAGGCGACACCCATTGGCAATCTCATATAAGCCTTCATCTCCAATAGATGATACATTCCACAGAGAAAGAACCTTTAATGAAGGGCAGCGACGGGCAATTGCCCTGAGACCGAGGTTTGTCACTCCACGTGTAGAATTGCTTCCTCGGATACAAAGCTTGCCCAATCCACCACGGTGACCAGTTCCAACAGCAATGGCTGCAAGTCTTACATCTGTAGCTTTCTTCCCTTCCAGACATCTAGAGAGGTATCCATCACCCTCTATCTCTTGATCTTCAGACTCAGCTTCAACTTTATTACCCTCAGAACAAACAACTTCACCCTTCTTGTCACATGCTAGGGGCTCATCTGCCTTAGTGGAATTTAATTTATTCTGAGTCTCCAAAGATTGAGTTGCTTTCTTGGTACAGATTTCATCACTATGGATGTTGCTTAAAAGCATAAGCCAGCGCTTGGAAACACAAGCAGAGATGCTTCTCTCTTCGGCTCCAGGGAGATGTCTGAAGACCTCAAAGAGGCATTCATCAGGAAGCACTTCAATGGAGGCTGGCTGCTTCTCAAAAATTTCTTCACTGAATACAAAAGGGGCACTGATGCGAGACCTCTTGCGAGGAGGAAAATAGACGTCCACATGATGACAAGTGGGAAAACATAAACTTTCCTTGGGATTTGCATATATTGACTCTCCAGGGAAAAAATTACCATCACCTGGAAACCAATAACATGAGAAGCCAATTTAGCAAAGGAGTTTACCATAAAACACGACAAACTTGCAGGAAAAAAAAAATTCCCACAACACATGAAAGTCTAAATCTTTTTTAGATCCAAGGGACATTGATAAACATATATCCGCAGTATAGAATATAAACCATAGGCAGTCCAAAATGAAATATTGATCCGGGTTTTAGATTGATTGATCATACTAAGCCAGAAGTATTAGGAATAAATCTTTCCAGTAAAATTCAATATTAGACATTAAAAAAAACCAAACATCTAAGTTTTTGCTTATCAATCCCAATCACATACTCTCTAAATTTACCTGCAATCTTGGCATTTTTTTCCCCAGACTATCATTAACAGTTCCTATAAAATCATATCAAATTTCTGTACTAATAATTTCAGAAGATCTGTCCACGATTTTCAATTGATAAGTACAAATAACTAAATCTTGAAAACATATAGTAATTTCGCAACTTACCAAACAAACATAGCACATAAAACGAACAAAGGCTCAAGAACAAAAGAAATTTCAGCAGTTGATAACACAGAAGCTGTCAAACATATTCCTAATAGTTTTGGCTTAGTATGATTTCCCTTATTATCAGATTTCACAGATTTATCATCGAACCCCCAAAATTTGATATTCTAAAAGATCAAGTTTTGAATAAAAATCTTCTCAATTATGAACAGAAATAGGACAACTAACATAGCAAAACATCACACGGACCACCAAAAGATACTCAACCAATCCAAAAACCAAAATTTTTCCTTACAGTTTTGGCTTAGAATGATTTCCCTTACTATCAGATTTCACAGATTTATCATCAAACCCCCAAATTTGACATAATCAAAGATCAAGTTGTGAATAAAATCTTCTCAATTATGGACAGAATAAGACAACCCACATAGCAAAACATCACAAAGACCACCAAAAGACACACAACCAATTCAAAATCCAAAAAAAAAAAATATATATATATACATGTATATATATATGGCTAGTTAGCATCACAAGATTGAACAAGAAGACGGGAATAAACCTAAAAAGTCAAAATTTGGGAAAAGACCCAAAAAGATCGGAGTCTTACCACTGAAATCGAAGAGTTTCGACATGGGTAGAGCTGGAAAATGAACCGTGCGAGCCCCAAAAACTCTCGATCGAGAGCAAAAAAGAGCAGATCCACGAACAAGAAGACTACGAAAGCAACGTATATAAGTTGAAACGATGAATGCATTAATGAGATTGAAGGCAAGAGGTCATCTGAAACCCCAATTGATGGGGGGGAAAAAGAGAGGAGAGAGAGAGAGAGAGGAGATGGTTCAATGAACGTTGTGTGTAAATTAGTGTGTGATCATTTTTATTGTCAAAACTTTATTATTATTAGAGAGAGAGTGAGAGGGGCATAATGCAATGAACAAGAAGGGTGGTGGGGTCATATTTTAATTGATTAATTAATATGAAAGAGAGAAAAAGGTACATGCAATGAACCAAATCCAAAAAATTAGTATTAATTCAATGTTCCTAATCAAATTCTTCTTATTTTACCCAAAAACCATTCCTTAACGAGGAAACCAAAAACAACCTAAGAATACAAGAAACAGGAAACCAAAATCCACAAGGTGGGTTTTCTCTCTCTTATTTTCTTTTAAGGAGGTGTTTGGTAGGTGGGGGCACGGATGGATTGCAGCCACATAATTTCAAATTCACCATCTATCTGTCAGATTGAAAAATTGGAGAAAATCAATCCGCATCCATCTGTCAATCCGGCGGATGTGGATTGAGCAGATTAGCAGATTAGCGGATGGATGTGAATCGGTTTGGCAGTTTAAAATTTTATAAATTTTCAACATAATTCAACTTATGCAATTCTTAAAAAAAAACAAGTATTATAGTTAAAGACTTAAAAAAGTATTACAATCACTGCATATATGCCTCTATGTTATTATATCTATATCTGTTTTTAAAAACAAAAACCAACCATCATATATCATCTTTTTTATTTGTTATTTTTAGAGTTAGATTTAAAAATAAAAAAATATAGATAAATACTACATTTATTTTTTTAAATTCAAAAAAATATTTAAGTTGAAATTTTTTTTCAACAGAATATTTAAACTTTTTTTCAATTGAAAATACAAATAAAATATCTAAACAAATTGAAAACACAAAGTTTTACAAATTACTAGGGGTGTTCGTGGTTCGGCGGTTCAGCGGTTCGGTTGCGGCCAAAGGAACCTCAAATCCACCATCCGTCCAAAATTAGGCGGATTGAAAAAAATCAATCCGCAACCGTCTGCTTGTCATTACGCATCCATTCAAAATGCGACGGATCGATTCGGTTCGGTCGGGTTAGACGGATCGGTATATCCGCTACTCATCCCTAATGTTGGGAAGCTGAGCTAAGGAAATACTTTGTGAATGTAGAGGTGTAGTAAGATTTTTTATAAGAAAAATGATTTGTGACACTAAAAAAATGGGCACTAATGCCCCTAATTTCTATTTTGGGTAATTATTTTTTTTTTCTTTTTTTTTTGCCTTAACTGTTTTTCTGTTTTTCCATTTTAGGAATTTTCGGGGCATTAGTGCCCCCCATATCCGGGGCACAAATCAGAATTGTTTTTATAAATGGATTGTAGTAATTAGTATTTCAAGAATATTTGTTAAAAAATTATATATATATTTTTTTATAAAAGGACATGTGGTAAAAAATATATAATTATTTCAAAACTTTATTGATATTGTATAAAAGTACATGTAGTAAAATATTTGAATAATGTTATATATATTAATTAATATACTAACTGTGGGAGCGATTTTCTGACCACACTGCTCGTTTAGTGATCAGCTGGAGAGCACCGGCAAAATAGATGGCTTCTAGCTAACCTGTAACAGAAATATAAGAATCCCGCGGTGGTTCGCCACCCGGGGGTACTCAGACGATCAAGTCAGTACTTAATATCTCTCAAAGATAAATCAATTTATTCAACTCACAAGCTTGAGCATAAAAAACATACCTTAGATCCATGGGGGTGCCTTTCTTTTATAGCCAATACAATCCTAGTCCCAATAGGAGCATGGCCCTAATGGACTTAGGATTATTGCTAATCTAGGACTCCTAGTGGGATTAGGATAAACCCTCTAAGAGTTCTATCTTTACCCAAACTGAAGTCTTCTCCCAACCTAGGACTCTTGTCCCTCATCCAGGTTGAGTTCCCTTTTTATTCTAGGACTCTTGTCCCTTATCCATTTATCTCGGATTCCGATATCTTCGGAGGTAACCTCGGCCTATCCGAGATGACCTCGGCATAACAACCAGGACACGTGGCACCTCGGCTGACACATCAGCGTCACCTTGCCACGTGTTGGTACTCAGAAAATACATCCCCACAACTGCCCCCTAGGTTCTATTACCTCGGCATTCTGAGGTGATGGAACCTACATTATTCGCTCATCTGTACCCCTCTGTCCGAGATCAAGCTCGCCGACCTCAAAGTTCTCTGGACTTTACTGTCCACTTCTGTCAAGTATCAAGTTTTAAGCTTCAAGCTCTCCAAGCTGCTTGAGATCGCACCTCCTAACCGAGGTTCTGGTTCCATTAATTCGTAAACTCCAAGAGCTTTGCAACTGCTCCACTCACACTCTCTGGTGAGTTCCCGATTCCCAGTCATCTATCTGACTCCGGCGATATTCATATCGGCGTTCATTTCTCTTAGTAGGTTTCATAAACTCTTTTATTAAGCTCAATCTTTCATGACTCTTCTGAATCTGTTTACTTGCCATCTGTTGCCTTCTATTTCGATTTGTTTTACTATTTGAATGCCTGGCACTGTTCTTGCCATATCCGCTTTCTGTTGCTAGCATTGTGTCTGGGTCATTACCTTCTTGTTTCTTCATATACTTAGTGTCTATGCACTTGGCTTTATCTTTGAATTTTCTTGACTCTGATTTTTCTCTTTTTTCATTCAATCCTCTGGCTTTTTCTCTTTCTAGATCTTTTGCTCAAATCCACCATTGTTCCAAGCCTTCAAACTCTGCAACTGTCTTTGTTCGTCTCCTCCGGTGAAGCTTATGTCATTCTGTTATTTTCGCATCCGTCGTCAGACTCCGGCAATTCTCATTCCGACTTCCCTCTTTCTGGTAAGCCACTGTTCCTCTTGGTTTTATTTCTTGTTGCTTTCCACATCATCTTCTTGAATACATACTGTTCATATATCTGCTCATTTCTACCACTGTTATTGGCTTGACACACCTGTGCAATCTTTTGGTCTTGATTTCCTGATAGCTTCATCACCATTTTTTATTTACGAATTACATTCTTGTTTCTGTTTTCTGTGTCTTTTCCCAGATTTTTGCTTTCAAAACTTCGAGGTGCCAATTGCCGAGAAGAGCTTTGATCAAACTCTTCAGGAGATTGATGCTGAGCTCGTGGCTGAGAAGGTTGCTGAGAAGTTCTTTCCAACTGTCTTCTGGGGGTGAGACACAACTTGCCGCTGATGCCGAGTAGTTTGCTTCCTTCTTGAAATTGATGCCGAGGTAACGGTAGAGAAGCTCACTGACTGCCGAGGCTGAACCATCGTCGTCCGTCGAAGCAAATCAGTCCGACGTTCTTGCTTTCAGTCCCTAGTTCTTTAAGGTCTTCATTTTTGTACTTGCCAACCTTCTCAGCTCTTAACAAGCTAGTTGGTCATCTCGGATGATCATATTTCGGAAACACCTTTCAGTGTTATCTCGGCTATACCAAACTTGTAAATTGCTCCTGCACCTTCTCCCTGCCCCCTAATGTGAACATAAATTACACTTAGGATCACATTAGGGAAGTTGGCTTTTGTGCCGTAGTCACAGACCTGATGTGTTCTTCTTTCGCCGATGTATTAAAACTTCTGGTTTTTAATTCACCCCTTTAGACCCTCTTTCTTTTGGCCTTTGCAAACTATCATCGCTGTTTCTTGAAGCATTTATTCCTTGGTCACCACTTCTGGCGTGTACTTGGTGGTTCTATTCTAATCAAAACGACGTTTGACTCCGGCGAATCTTTTGCCGACATTCAACTTGTGCACTCTTCAACTTGTAAATTCTCTCAGAATTTCAACAAGTGTTAAACATCATTTTGTTTTAACTTTGGTTTAAACATCATCTCGGCTTGACTTCGGTTAAGCATCATCTCGGCTTAACTTCAGTTAAGCATCATCTCCGTTTAACTTCGGTTAAACATCATATCGGCTTAACTTCCGTTAAGCATCATCTCCGTTTAACTTCGGTTAAACATCATATCGGCTTAACTTCGGTTAAGCATCGTCTCCGTTTAACATCATCTCGGCTTAACTTCGGTTAAGCATCATCTCCGTTTAACATCATCTCGGCTTAACTTCGGTTAAGCATCATCTCTGTTTAACTTCGGTTAAACATCATATCGGCTTAACTTCAGCTAAGCATCATCTCCGTTTAACTTCGGTTAAACATCATATCGGCTTAACTTCGGTTAAGCATCATCTCAGTTTATGAAGTTTTTCCTTTTTTGTCGCTTGTACTCTTGTACCTTTTTGTTCTTTGGACAGTATAAGTTTCTTTACATGGCCGATGTGCCTTTTGTTTCTGTTGAATGCTTTAATACAACTATCTTTCTTTGAATGCTTGAGCCTTTGTCTTTTCTTTGACTGCTTCTGCATGTTTCTATACTTAGAATATTTTGCATGCCTTTCATACTCTTCCTTCTTTGTGCAATCTTCTCGGGGTTATATACCTCGGGTATAACAACTGATGATTTACCTCGGCAAGAACTTGACCTGTAAATCTTTTCATAACTTTCAACAAGTATAGAACAAATACTATTTTAATCTCAACATGTAAACTTTTCGTAAGTTTGAACAAGTGTAAAACATATACTATTGTCAATCTCAATTTGTAAACTTTTCGTAAGTTTCAACAAATGTTTAAACAATGATCTTAGTTCTTACCTTAACCTGTAAATTGCGACAAATTTCAACAGATGTTTAAATATCATATATCGGCTTACCTTCACCTTTGTAAATTGCTACAAATTTCAACAAGTATTAGGCAATGATCTCGGTCTATCTTCAACTTGTAAATTGCTACAAATTTCAACAAGCGATAGACAAGGAATAATCTCAGCTTAATTTCGACTTGTAAATTGCTACAAATTTCAACAAGTGAAGATAAGGAATAATCTCAGCTTAACTTCAACTTGTAAATTGCTACAAATTTCAACAAGTGAAGATAAGGAACACTCTCAGCTTAACTTCAACTTGTAAATTGCTACAAATTTCAACAAGTGAAAATAAAGAATAATCTCAGCTTAACTTCAACTTGTAAATTGCTACAAATTTCAACAAGTGAAGATAAGGAATAATCTCAGTTTAACTTCGGTTAAACATCTTCTCGGCTTAAATTCAATTAAGCATCATCTTGGTTTAACTTCGGTTAAACATCTTCTCGGCTTAACTTCGGTTAAGCATCATCTTGGTTTAACTTCGGTTAAACATCTTCTCGGATTCAAGCCGGGGTTTTCAACCCGGCCAACTTTAGTCTGATCTTATGTGTTTCCTTTTTATCCTCTGGGATCTTAGATCTTGTTCGCTATGCTCTTCGCTTCTCGGATTTAAGCGCCGAGATCTTATCTTCTTAGATCTGCTCACTCGGCTTGAGCTCTTCTTTTCTCGGGCCTACTCATCTAGGCCGAGATCATGTCTTCTAGGATCCGGGATCTGGAGTTTGGGATCTGCTCACTTAGGCTGAGCTCTCGTCTTCTCGGGCCTACTCATCTAGGCCGAGATGATGTCTTCTCGGATCCGGGATCTGGAATCCAGGATCTGCTCACTTAGGCTGAGCTCTTCTTGAATGTCATCTCCTTGGGAGTGCCCATGCCCCCTGTCTTTGCATCCCTTCTGGAAGGGTCTTCGTTCATCCGCAGGTATTTATCCTTCCATACCTGGAGGTCATCTTTGTTGTAGTATCCGCTTCGATCTGTTGTCTTTGATGCGTCACCTTCCTGGCCGGCGTCTTTCACTCCGTGACTCTGGTCACGAGTTTCTGTGTTGCGGTCGTCCCCTTCAGCGTCGAGGTCGATAGGTCTCCTACTCCCAGCAGGAGTGTTTGTCTTCAATCTGATCCTTCTGTCAATCACTGGCCATCTATTCTTCTTTCTTTCCCACAGACGGCGCCAAATAGTGGGAGCGATTTTCTGACCACACTGCCCGTTTAGTGATCAGCTGGAGAGCACCGGCAGAATAGATGGCTTCTAGCTAACCTGTAACAGAAATATAAGAATCCCGCGGTGGTTCGCCACCCGGGGGTACTCTGACGATCAAGTCAGTACTCAATATCTCTCAAAGATAAATCAATTTATTCAACTCACAAGCTTGAGCATAAAAAACATACCTTAGACCCATGGGGGTGCCTTTCTTTTATAGCCAATACAATCCTAGTCCCAATAGGAGCCTGGCCCTAATGGACTAAGGATTATTGCTAATCTGGGACTCCCAGTGGGATTAGGATAAACCCTCTAAGAGTTCTATCTTTACCCAAACTGAAGTCTTCTCCCAACCTAGGACTCTTGTCCCTCATCCAGGTTGAGTTCCCCTTTTATTCTAGGACTCTTGTCCCTTATCCATTTATCTCGGATTCCGATATCTTCGGAGGTAACCTCGGCCTATCCGAGATGACCTCGGCATAACAACCAGGACACGTGGCACCTCGGCTGACATATCGGCGTCACCTTGCCACGTGTTGGTACTCAGAAAATACATTCCCACACTAACAGATGATGTAGTATAATTTTAGAAATTTTGGGTGTTTGTAATTTGTATAATAGGTGAGATTAGTAATAATGGCATAACACTAAGTGATATATTAGTGTGTATATTTATTGGTACATGTAGCATTACCGAAAAAAATAACTAATACTATATGCACCAATTAGTGCACTAACTAGTGTATGAATTGATGATATGATATAATTTAAGATATTTTTGATATTTGTAATTTGTATAATGTATGGGATCAATAATAATATCATAACTAGTATTGATACACTAATTAATACATTATTTGATGCATATAGCACCACTCAAAACATATAGTAATTATTTTAAAACTTTATTAATCAATATCTTTAAGATTTTCTTTTACACGACTCTAAATAAATTCGAGATGGGATTTGAAAAGTTGCTCTCCTTTTTCTTTTTTTTTAAGTTTTAGAGTTGATTTTTTCTATTTTTAGTGAAAATTTTAAACAAAAATTTAAAAAATATTTACATTTTTAAGTTTTATTAGACTAGACATATTTGAAAAGCATAGAAGAAAAGAAAAAAGTTTAAAAATCTACTAAATACAAAAAAGCTAAATTAAATTAACATTTTTTTTGAATTTTTTCAAAATAAATTTATTTCTAAATCTTTCTAATTAGAGGGATTTGAAAAAAAAATTAAAAATAACTTTTTAAACGGATGTCATATAGAGCATTAACGTCTTCTATATGTAAGAGTCAGGATGACGAAGAAAGTTAAACATTCAATTTAACAATTCTATTATTTTATATTTTTCTACTTTATTTATAATAATAGATACAGAGAATGGGAGGTACGTATTTCATAAACTCCACATTCATTGGATTCAAGACAGTCTCTCTCTCTTCTAATGTTATATTAATAAATAATACAATATGTATTAATTAGTGTATTAATTAATAATGAGATATAATTTAAAATTTTTTTAATATTTATAATTTGTATAATGAGTGGAATTAATAATAATATTATAATTAATATTAATACAATAATTAATATATTAATTGATATATATAATACCACCGTACATTAATTAATTAACTAATAAAGCATTCCATGTCTATTCAACCCCACTTGGTATTCTTTATATGTGAATTGTCTAAACCATCATCCACTTGCAGCAAGATAGCCTCCCAAATGTTATATTGAAGGGCTTGGCTTTTGTCCAGTTTTTAATCGGACTGGACCGTGCTGTTGGGTCTGTGGAGACCCATCATGGGTCCCGTTTTGATAATTTGAACCGTTCAATGTGTAGAACTCGTCAAGTACTATAAATCTGCAAAAAATCACATTAATCAGATATCGGTAGCTATGTGATCAAATCAGTTTTGTATAAAAAAATGGACGGTGAATAAATTAACGGTTGACAAAAATCTGATTTGATCACATAGCTACCGATATCCGATTAATGTGATTTTTTACAAGCTTATAGTACACGACGAGTTTTACACATTGAACGGTTCAGATTATCAAAACGGGACCCGTGGTGGGCCCCCACGGGCCCAACAGCACGGTCCAATCCGACTAAGGACTGGACAAAAGCCAACGCCTATATTGAAAGGGGTTGGCTTCCTCCGGTGGCAGATGGGGCTAGAGGGTATTGTTGGGGCGTAAAGATTTATTATGAATTTCGTTTCAATAATTCGAATCGTTTAATGTGTAGAAATTATTAAGTACTATATACTTGTAAAAAAATTATATTGATCGAATATCTATAACTATTTCATCGGATTAGTTTTATGTCAACCGTTAATTTTTTTCACCGTCTATTTTTTTTATACAAAACTGAATTGATCACGTAACTATCGATATCCGATCAACGTAATTTTTTACAAGCATATAGTACTCGACGAGTTCTACATATTTAACGATTTGGATTATCGAAATGGGACCCATAATAGACCTCCACGGGCCCAACAGTACCCTCCAATCCGATCTAAGACTGGAGGAAAGTCAGACCCTATTTCAATGTCACAATTCCAATTTCTCTATTCATCCCCACTTGTATTTTTTTATTAGGTTTTGTGGTATTATACACCTCCATGAGTATACTAATTGTTCAACCATAATCATGTTCGATTGGCAACATAATAAAAAGAGATTTTTTACATTTTAGTGCTTTTGGTAACATTACCTCTTTATTTTTTTAACACAAAAAATTAAAAAATTAACTTTTTACCAATTTCCTAAAACACCACGTAATATAATTTTTTTATATGAATAATTTGAGTTTTATATGAAAAATAATTATGATTATCAAAGTTAATTCATCGTGAGTCAACTAAAATCTTTAATTCAAGAACAATGTTAGGAGAAATATGCATATGAGACATGTAAATTTTAAATATGTATAGAGAAGGTTGTACTTTAGTATTCTTTTAACAGCTCCGATTCGTAGCTCGAATTCGGAGGCTTGAATTTGGCTCGAATTCGGAGCAGAGGAAGAAGAGAAGAAGAAGAATGAGGGAGGAGGAGGAGGACTGGAGGGGAGGGGGCCATAAAAATGGGGCTGGAAGAGGAGTCGGGGCCGGAGGCGGGGCTGCGACGATCGACGGCGGCAGGGGCCCTTCTCTCCTCTCTCTCTCGCCTGTGTTGCCTGGTTCAACGAAGAAGAAGAAGAAAAGAAAGAAAGAAAAGGAAGAGAAAGAAAGAAAGAAAAAATAAATAAAAAAAATCGAAACCCAAAACGACGTCGTTTTGGGTTTCGAGCCGAATTCGGGCCACGGAATTCGAGCTACCAGGAATTTTTCTTCTTTTAAACTACAAGTTGCAAATATGTACAGAGGGATGTACTTTCACTCTTTTTCTATATAGTTGCAGCTATTATAGAATATTTTATTTAAGGAGATATTTATAGTTGGCTGGGGTTTGCCTCAAGTCTACCATCTAGATTGGAGGATCCAGTTTAATCTATTGAATTTACTTTTGAATTCTTTTTTGATAATTTAAACCGTTCACAATTTAAGGTTTGATGAGTACATTATTCCTGTAAAAAATCACGTCAATCGGATAACAGATATTATGTATTCGGATCACTTTTTTATGAACCGTTTATTTTTTCCAGATAAAATGATTTGAATACATAATATCTGTTATCTGATCGACATGATTTTTTATAGGAATAATGTACTTAACAAATCTTAAAATACGAACGGTTCTGATTATCAAAAAGGGACCCAAAAGTGAGTCCAATGAGCCGAACTGGACCAGACTATCCTAAATCTAGATTGGAGACAGTTTGGACCTTTATACTGTGTTTGGTTGGGAAATTTGAGGAGGGATTTGAAAAAGGAAATAGAAAAGGTAGGTGAAATGTGAATAAAATATACCTATATTTCACCTAATTTCATATATCTTTTCCCTTTCCCTTTCCAAATTCCTCCCCAAATCTCCTAACTAAACACAACATTATAGTTCACTCTCTTATTATAAGAAAATTTATGAATTTTTGTGATGTTAGTTATGAAATATTATTGTATAGTTAGAGTAAAAATATATCACATAAAAAGGCTGAGCTATGAGATTTTATAATTTTGTTATGGAGATTGTATTTTTTTATTTATTAAACTCTATAGTAGTAAGTTAATTAAGACGTGCCTTTCGTTATGATTTTTATAATGTTAATTATAAATTATTATAATATAATTATAAAAATACTTAAGATTTTCTTATTTTCTTTGCTAATTTTTTCTAATGTTTCTAACTCAACCAATCTAAGAGTTGTTATCCTCACAGTGAGTGTGTATGTGAATTAATTGTGTAAATAAAATAAACAACAAAATAAATTAATTCAGAAAATAATTTAATAAATTAAATTATGAATTAAATACTTACAGAAATTAAAGTCGAGACTTGTGTTGGACACAATTTCCTTAAAGTATATTTCGCCATCGCTTCGGTGCTTTGAGTTTTTTCACGGCGTCTACTTCCCAAGATACAACGACTAATACTTGAATTTGCAACACTACAAAAACAAGTCTAGCGAACCAAAACTCTATTGTAACTCTCTCATTTTCTTTCTAAAATTAATTGCTGAAGAAATATAAAAACAGGAGGACGAAAAAGAGGAAGAAAAAGGCAAAAAAGTTTTGAAAAATTGAATTGGAAGAATTGCTTGGAAAGTAGGCTTTATAGTAAATTAAATGGCTTTTCCGAACACGTACCAAACAGCTATGCAACTGTTCGAACAGATTTAATAACATAAATAGATCTATCCAGTTTGAATTCAAATTTTGAACCTGTTTCAGGTGATATTCAACTGATAGAAAACTGTTTGGGACCTGTTTGGGTGAGGAAAAACTTAGACCAATTTATTTTGAATTTTGAAACCAAAATTAAAAATAAATAAATAAATTACAAAGGTTTTGGGCCCAAAAAGATAAGTATTGGACCGGACAAGCCTAACCCAACCTCACATCACGCACCCGTGCCCAAGCCTAGCCTAGCCCAGCCGGACGGACGGCACGCACTTGTGGTTTTTGTTTTGGGTCCAATGGATCTAGCCCATTTCACCCATAACCTCATCCTTCCACAAACTTGGGTATTCCTTGGGGCCCATCTTAAGTATCCCAAGCATAGATATATAAACCCAAATAAATCCTTAAGCTTTTCTAATGTAGGACAAACACATTTCACAAATGTGTAGGAAACCCACCTAAATTCATTTCCACGAACTCGAAAAATGTGCGTTAAATTCTCATTCATCCGGAAATGGTTTTAAACAACCAAATATACGATTTTATTCACTACGCGATATTAAATATGAACCCAATTAGAAACGTTAAAAATAACCCTTGGGTCCCACCTTAATTAATGCTCAAAGTTAGCAAAAAATAAGATTTTTCAAAAGCTTCCAAAGCCATTTTCCATTAATCCCCCACATGAATGGAATTCACGATAACGGACATGCAACAAGATGTAGACAAAGAAATAGTACATTAAGAAGATACATCACATCGAGATAGGTAACTTTTGGCTTTGAATCTCCTCTAGTAAAAGCCTATCGGATTTACTGGCTAACTAGTGGACGCAATGCCTTGAACTGTTCAGCTGTTTGTGTAAGCCAAGATAATAGACTACATATAGTGTATCCACAGACACAGTTTGGTTCTTTTGGTTGTGTTCATTTTGGCCATGAACAACGCCTGGTAATTCATGAGTGCTCTAGAGAATTTAGCTTTCTCAATTCTCACAAAACCGACTCAGTTCACACTAATATATGTGATTTCTTATTAAGAGTGTCCTGCTATACCCCACTTGGATGTCCAAGCTATAAGAATCATTAAAAGCAAAGTTTATCTTACTAACGCTGTAGGTACCACTCCCCTTATCATAGAAATGGGTAGGAGTAAACCTCCTCAGTAATACGTGAAGTCATCTATGATTCGGTTATCCATTTAAACCTAGATCTTGGGATCTCCAGTCAACTAGGTTGGGTTGCTATTATGGTGACTTTTCAATAATAAGCTTTCATCCCATTTCCCTCGATAAATAGTACACTTGCTCTCTGGCTAGCCCTTTAGTCAATGGATCCGCAATATTCTCCTTTAACTTTACATATTCTATGGAAATTATTCCATGTGAGAGCAAATGTCTAACGGTATTATGTCTTCGATGAATGTGTCGAGACTTACCGTTATACATATGATTTTGTGCCCATCCTATTAATGCTTCACTATCACAATGAATGCATATAGCTGACACAGGTTTAGGCCACATTGGAATGCCTTCTAAGAAATTACGAAGCCATTCTGCTTCTTCTCCTGTTTTATCTAATGCGATAAACTCAGATTCCATTGTCGACCTAGCTATGCATGTCTACTTGGAAGATTTCCAAGAGACTGCAGCACCTCCTAGGGAAAAGACGTATCCACTAGTAGATTTTGAATCTTTAGTATCCGATATCCAATTTGCATCACTGTACCTCTCGAGTATTGCTAAATATTTGGTATAATGAATGCCATAATTCTTGGTATGTCTTAGATACCTAAGTACCCTAATTAACGTTTTCCATTGATCGGACCTTGAATTATTCGTGTACCTACTCAATTTGCTTACAGCATAGGCTATATCTGGCCTAGTGCAATTCATTAAGTACATCAAGCTTCCGATTATCCGAGAGTACCGATATGTCTGCACCTATATTTTTTGACAAATGAAGACTAATGTCAACAGATGTTTTAACAAGACGGTCGTCATGCTTTCTAAATTTCTCCAGAATCTTCTCAACATAGTGAAACTGAGATAAAACATATCCTTTAGATGTTCTAGTAATTTTTATTCCTAGAATTACATCTACTATTCTCAGATCTTTCATGTTAAACTTTTTCTTCAACATTTTCTTTGTGGATTTAGTCATGTTATTATTGTTTCTAATAATGAGCATGTCATCGACATAAAGACAAACTATGACATAACATTTATCTATGTTTTTAACATAGACGCATTTGTCATATTCGTTTATCTTAAAACCATCCGAAAGCTTAGTGTGATCAAATTTTTCATGCCATTGTTTCGGAGCTTGTTTTAATCCATAAAGGGATTTGACAAGTTTACAAACCTTTTTCTCTTGGTCGGGAACTTGAAACCCTTTCGGTTGTTCCATATAGATTTCCTCATCTAACTTGCCATTCATAAAAGCTGTCTTAACATTCATTTGATGTATTTCCAGATCATACAAAGCTTCAATTGCAATCAGCATGCGAATAGATGTTATTCTTGTCACTGGTGAATAAGTGTCAAAATAATCAAGGCTTTCCTTCTGCTTGTATCCCTTAACAACAAGCTTAGCCTTGTATTTATCTATTGAACCATCTGCTTTCATTTTTCTCTTGAATATCTATATAATAAAGCATGATGGTTTTTGAATTTGTCCAACACACATTTATCCTACTAGGACATTTGGACGGCTCAGATCTATTTAAATTATAAAACAACGGCTCTAATATATTTTTTAAAAAATATTTTACATGTACATTTTCTATTTTTCCGCTTCTCTCTTTTACTTTTTCTTTTTCTTACCCATTCTTTTATGATCCCACCTTCATCTCTTTTTCTTTTTATTTTTTTTTATTTTCTCCCATTTTATTTTTCTCTCTATTTGTTTTTTTTTTTTTTTCCTTCTTTTTGTTCAATATATTTTACACATATTTTCATATAATGTTTGTATGCCCGTAATACACTATGACATTACAGGCATACATACAATTTCCATATCTATATAATAAACCATGATGATTTTTGAATTTGTCCTACACACATTTGTCCTATTAGGACATTTGGACGGCTCAGATCTATTCAAATTATAAAACAACGGTTGAGATACATTTTTCAAAAAATATCCTGCATGTACATTTTCTATTTTTCCGCTTCTCTCTTTTACTTTTTTTTTTCTCACCCTTCCTTCTATGATCCCATAATCCCACCTTCATCTCTCTTTTCTTTTTATTTTTTTATTTTCTCCCATTTTTATTTTTCTCTCTATTTGTTTATTTTTTTTATTTTCTCATTTTTGTTCACTTATTTTTATTCATATTATATGGAAAAGTCTGCGATCCCAGAATTAGGAGCCAGATTTTACTGTGTGTAGTGGAGATTAAATTAATGAATTTTATAATCCACAAATTAAATGAATTTGAACAATTAATTATTATTTTTAAATATATTGAATACCTGATAGACTTCATATATTTAGACCTCATATGAATCTTCAACATTTATATAATAAAGTAGGACGATTTTTGAAAATATATAAAATGTATCAGAGATACATTTGATTTCAAAGGCCCAGATGAATCCTAAATTTATATTAATGGTTCAGATCAATAATAGTTCCTGCCCAAACATTTTTCTCTTAAGCTTCACACCTAACCACATCTCCTCCACCTTCCCTCTGTATCTCTCGCTTCCTCTCTGTTCTCACATACATCTCATCTCTCATTCCCTCTTTATCTCTCTCTCCCTCTCTATTCTTCTTTGTTCCTCTTCATACCGACGCTACTCGCTCATCCCCTCCCTCTTCGCTCGACTCGCAAGGTAAGATGTCCTCGATTTCTACCTCTCCCCTTCTCTCTCTGTTTCGATTTATGATCTTTCTTTTTGTTTATATTTGTTCGACGTTTTGGTGCCTCATTTTTTGGGCATCACACACGATCTGTGTTCAATTATTTCGGTGGCTTCAAGGATCTGAAAATTGAACTCGCATTTGCAACCCTCCCTTTCGCTGCTCTCGAACTTGGCTCGCAAGGTAATATCGATTTCTGCCTCTCCCCTTCTCTCTCTATTTCGATTTCTAATCTTTCTTTTTGTTTACATCTATTCGACGCTTTGGTGCCTCATTTTTTGGGCATCACACACATTTTTATCTCCCTAGATCGTTTGATTCATGGTATACTAATTTGTAACCCTCGCATTCGTAACCCTCCTTCTCGCTGCTCTCTCTGTCAGGTTGTAACTGTTTCAGTATGCTGTGTCTGTTTTGGTAATTATCTTAGGGTTTTGTTTATGGGTCATTTAGGTTGGGTATCGTCTCCCAAACCCACAAATTTTAGAGTTTTTAATCAATCTAATACATTCCATTCTCCCAAATCCACAAATTTTTTTTTTTAATGTTTTTGAGAATCCTGATAAGTCTTTGCTCAAGTATTGTAAGCCTAATTTACTATTTTTTTGGTTGTGGACTTGTTAAGCATCTGAAATTTTGTAATTTCATGTTTGATCACGCCAAGGACAAACAAATAATTTTCTTAACCTTCCACCCCGTTGTGGCACTACTTGCCAGGAAGCTGCAGAGCACCTACGTTGTAAGTTTACTCTCCATAATTGAGAAAACCCATTCAAAAAAATTTCTTTCATAACATGGTAAATGAGGATGAAAAGAGTGTTATAATTACGTTCGTTGCTGATTGAAATCAGGTTTTCTTTCTCACAAAAGGTGGAAGAGGAGGCCGTAAAGCTGTGCTTAGAGGGTGGTTTGCAAGGGATTGTGTCGGAGGTCAAAGGATTTTTTTAGAAATTCAGGGGCACTAACCAAGATCAAGAAGGCTAAGCTCCCACTCCTAACATATGGCAAATTAAAGTAAGTTCTAATTTTCAATTCAAATTTCCTTATCAGAATGAATTGCATATTTTTCATGTGGTTGCTAATTATGAATTTCATTCAATGTTTTAGCAACGTGCCCAAAGCAATTTACTTGCAACATTTAATGGGTGTCGAAGGAGTGATTGTTGATTTGGTTGAAGAAATCACAAAGGCTGTTTCAGTTATGATCAAGCTATCAAGCTAGGGTGAACGAAAGGTGGTATTGGAAAGGGAGGATCAGATTCAGGTCAAAGTAAATCCCCAGTTCTCTCAAAGGGAGCTGTTATTTTTGCTGAAGCTAATTCCAGAATTGATACAGACATAAAAGAAAAGGTCTACTTTTATGCTCCAAATTATATAGTAGAAGGTTTTCCCATTTTTTATTGCTTTCACACAAAAACTCATCTCTATTTGGTTATTGACAAAATGCTCCATTAGAAAATAAATTGGATTTCCCCTTGATCATGTGGTTATGAATGTCTGATTAATTTGAATTATTTATTTATTTTTTATTTTTATAGATATTCTACTCGACAAATCATACAATATGAATGTTTCGGATTATCAAAATAGTCGCAATATTGGCCTCGGAATGGGGCACAGTAGTACCCCATTCTCGGGTGTGTTAAGAGTAATTAAGCTCCCAAAAAATTATCCCCTTAACTGCTATTATTCTAAAAATTTGTCATTGGGCACCAACTTAATTTGTCACTGGGTACCAACTTATTTTATTTATTTTTATTTTTATTGTTTTGTATCTTTAAGTGATTAACAGTTTTAACAGTTTTAGGTGATAAATTTATTTGAAATTGGGGTTGTTTGTTCAAAACTAACCTCCATTGTTTGTTCTATTGTTTTAACAATAGGTATGGTTTAAATTGGGATTATTTTCAATTGTATTTTCCATTGTTTGTTTGTTCAATTGTATTTTTCCATTGTTTATTCTGGGTTTGTAATCCTAACATTATTTTCCATTGTTTGCATGTTAATGTTCAATCGTCTATGAAGTTCGCTGACTTCTGCAATAGCTATATTTTGTTTTCGTTGTTTAATAAATTTTCTAAATTTGGAGTTTATTTGGGTTACTAATAAATTGGTGTATTGTATTCATTTGATTTTCATGTCTACCTATGAATTCACTCCCTACTCTTTGAAAAGGAAAAAAAACAAAAAAATTTTGATTGATTTTAATTCATTTTTAACCATAATTAAGAATGCAACTCGGGCTGATTCGGTCGGGTTAGAGGTTTGCCCAAGCCTAGCCCAAATTGTGTTTGGCAGTGCCCAAGCCTTCCCAAGCTTGACCATCAACCGGAGCATGGCTGTCCAAGCCCGGACCAAGCTTCATAATTTGAACTTGGATTAGCCTGAATTGCCCGAATTTCACAAGGCAACAAATAGCTTATGAACTTTTCCATACAACAAACAGTGTTTCATTATATACATAAGTCATTTAGTCTATACAACAAACTTAAACATCATCCCAGCCACAAACATTGCTACATATAAGAGTAAATTTCACAAGGCAACAAACAATGCTTTATTATTCCATATAACAAACAGAGTAGTTCTTAGGCATTAGGCAAAAAACATTTCTCTAATGCATTGTAAGACCAAGATTGATATTAGTAACAATGTCTTCAATTTTCATCCCAGCAGGTAATTTCCAATCAAATGAGTAAAGAAGATTGGCAAGTGCAAGCTCTACTATTGCAACTCCCAAATTGATTTCACAGTGTTCTTTGACCAGATGCAAATGGAATTAGTCCAAAGTCTTCTAAAATCAATATCACTGGTTTTGAGTGGTAATCGAATGACGAGTGACCAAAAATAGACAAATTGAAGCACAAATACAAATATGTAAGAAGCCTAATTTTTTATTATTATTTGGGAATGTGGATTGGTATATTGTGATAGAAATTATACTTCTATCACAATACTTCGAGCTTTGTTTATTAATTTTTTTTCCTTTTTTTTTAGACTCGATAACTTAAGCAGTGCGTAAAGCTCAAACAATTACATTTTTTTCTCACTTGTTTTGTTATGCATGTGTTTCAGTTGAATTGGAATCTTAATGAATCAATTTGATTTGGGTAATGCTTTATATTTGAATGACGGTTTTTTTTTTTTTTTTTTTTGCTGTCAATCACTCCATTCATCTTTGTAACAAAATGATTTTTTTTCTTTAGTTAGTGTTTTAAGTGTGATTTTTTCGTACTCTGTAGAGTGTGAACATCCATGTTGATTCTCTTTGATAATGAACTATGAAAGTGATTCGAGCCGTGATAGAGTTACCTAAGATACCGTTACTTTCTTTCAGTTACTCAGTGTATAATGGACATCCATATATATTTTCCCTTGCACTATTTACAAACATTAATGGTATTTTGATTAATTATTTTCTTTCCTTTGTTTCGATTGCCATGTTTTTATAATTCAATTTCTAATATCTAATTTCCTCTTACTATAGTTCATTAATTTTTGATGCAGTTCATCAGTTTCTATAATGAAATGTATTCAATTTTTTGATTTCTTTGATAATATTTTTCATTAAAGCTTTGATAAATATGTCATTTCCTTTCTCCCTCTAATCGTTAGTTTTCTCCTAAGATTTAGTTTGTTACTTTATGTTGTTTTCATATTTGTGTTGGGTTTTTTTGCTAGCGGTCATCAATTTCTAGGTTCTTGATATAATCAAAGGTATAAACTCTCTCACACAATTTTTCTTTATTACATCTATTTCATTACTCATATAATTTTGATAAAAGTTAAATTTTTTGGTCTGTTACTTATTGGATCTTCGGTGATTATTGGGCTTATAAAAAATTTCTCCCTCCCCCTATTTTGTAGTTATGTTTTAAACAAAGCTCCCTTTCCATTTGCATAAAATATGGAAGCAAAATGGGACTAATGAGCAGTAAACCATGATAAAAAAATAGTATTGCTCTAACTTTGTGCTTTCATTTGCTTTTTCCACTAGATTATTTTTCTTAATCTTTCTTTTCTTATGGAGCTTAGTAAAAGGTGTTGTAGTAGTCTTTGTAGCTTTTCTGTGAGTAGTTTTGGTGAATGTAAAGTAGTGAAATGAAATAGAATGTATTGGTATGACCTATGAGAAACCTAATATAATGGCTTATTTGACTGACTCATGCACTGTACACTAGATTTCTTTTCCCGCCATAAGAAAATGTTGGCTTGGCCATTACACATTTTGGTGATTGTTGGGAGTATGTGTTGAAGATTTAAACCAAAAAGAAAATGTGCATAATGAGGATTGAAAAAATTGGACAAAAAAAAGGAAGATAAACATAGATAAATCTCTCTCTCTCTCTCTCTTTCTCTCTCCTTTTTTTTTTTTTTTTTTTTTTTTTTTGGTGTGAACACAGATTAATCTTAGTAACAAAATAAATGCATTCTTAAGACAATATACGCTGGTAAATTTTGAGTTACTTGGGAATCCCCTAAGTTTGGAATTGCAGAGTACAGGTTGATATACATTGTTTGATATTTAATTTTCAATTTTGTTGAGATTGCAGAGCATTTGTTGGTGTGCTTTATGTGGTGTTTAGTAATTTTTTTTATTTTTATTATAGAACGTTAACGAGTATACAATAGCTTTGATTTTTGTATTTTGTTTAGTGTATATAACATTTTTTACTTGCTCTTATATTTTGATTTGCAATATTGGCGAATATTATAAGTTTGTTTCTGCATTTGCAATATGTTTGTCTCTTAATTTGCATTAAGGCTAGAGGGAGTCGTAAGTAAAATTGTTATAAGTTCTTTAAGAAGAATAATATTTCTTTATATTTTATTAGTATCTTTATCAAAAAATTACACAGATTTCATAAATTTCAACATAATATGTATAAATTACATTTGCATTTTAATCCTAACATTATTTACATCGTGCCTTTAGGCACGGGCATACACTAGTCCACTTATATCCAAGAGGTTTACACCCTAGTAGAAAATCCACCAGTTCCCAAGTATGATTTTGCAGTATTAATTCAATTTCACTATTCACAGCCTCTCTCCATAATAGAGCTTCAGGACTTGACATTGCTTTCTTGAAGTTTTGAGGCTCATTTTCTAATAGGTATGTCAGAAATCTGGATCAAATGATTTAGAGATCCTAGCCCTTTTGCTATGTTTAGATTCATCTAATTCATTATCATTGTGGTTTTCATTGCTACCCATAGCAGTATCAAAAGTTCTTTTATTTGAACTTTTTTCTTCAATTTCCTTTTCTAGGAAAAATGTGTTTAAAAAACGATGCATTCCTTGACTCAATAATAATGTTTATATGTATATTTGGATTTTCAGATCTATGAACTAAAAATCTATATGCACTACTATTATTTGTATAACCAATGAACACACAATCAACAGTTTTTGGTCCTATCTTAGTCGTTTTAGGACTAGAGATTGCCACCTTAGCCAAACACCTCCACACTTTGAGGTAATTATAAGTAAATCGTCGACCTTTCCATAATTCATAAGGTGTTTGATTGAGTTTCTTGTGAGGTACCCTGTTAAGGATAAAGTTAGCAGACAAAATCGCCCCCCCTCACAAGTTCTGAGGTAACCCTAAACTAATCAACATGACATTCATCATCTCTTTAAGAGTTCGATTCTTTCTCTCAGCAACTCCATTTGACTGAGGAGAATAAGGTGCAGTGGTTTGGTGAATGATACCATGTTCGGAACAAAATTCTTCAAATAGTGCATCATACTCACCACCTCTGTCACTCCTCACTATCTTAATAGTTTTGCCAAGTTGATTTTCAATCTCAAGCTTATATTGCCTAAAAGCTTCTAAAGCTTCATTTTTACTTCTCAATAAGTAAACATAGCAATATCTGAGTGCATCATCAATAAAAGTAATAAAGTATTTTTTACCTTCTCTAGTTTGAACAAATTTCAAATCATAGATATCTGTGTGAATTAAACTTAGAGGTTCAGTACTTCTTTCTACTTTATTAAATGATGCCTTAGTGAGTTTTGCCTCAACACAAATTTCACATTTATGATTAAGATTAAAATCTAAGTTTGGTAAACATTCTAAAGCAACAAGTCTACGCAAATAATTAAAATTAACATGTCCTAATCTACCATGCCATAAAAAATAAGACTCAGCAATATAAATAGAAGATGTGTTCTTATTATTAATAGCTAAATTTGGTACAACAGTATTTACATTGAGTTAGAAAAGCCCATCACTCATATAACCTCGCCCCACATACATTCCACTCTTGGAGAGTACAACTTTGTCAGATTCAAAGACTTATTTAAATCCATTCTTGATCAACAATGATCCAGAAATCAAATTCTTGCGAATATCTGGCACATGGAGTACATTGTTAAGAGTGAGTTATTCCCTGAGGTCATTTTCAGCACAATCGTTCCTTCTCTTTCTACAGTTAAAGTGGAGGAGTTTTCCATAAAAAGTTGTTCCCCACTTTCCACCACTTTGTAGGTTGTGAACATTTTCTTATTTGCACAGATATGGCAGATTGCTCCAGTATCCACCCACCATTCCTTAGGATTGCCCACCAAATTTGCTTCAGAGACTACTGCAACAAGATTGATGTCAATCACTCCATCGGAAAGATAAAAATCCTTGGCTATGTTGGCTTGTGCTGGCTTTTTCCTCGAACTCCCTCCGTCCTTGCGAACGCGATAATCTTTCCTGCACACAAAACACTTGCCTTTGAACCTTTTGTTGAACCCGTTGTTGATCCCCTCATTGATCGTACTAGTGGATCTTTGCCATCATGCTTCCACTTCTTGTTGTTGAACTTTGACCCTTGTCTATGTTTCACAACATTTGCTTTAGCCTGTATGACATAGTTTCATGACTTCTTGTTGGAACCACAGTTGTCCTTCTCAATTTGGAGTCGCACTATCAGTTCCTCCAATTTCATCTCCTTGCGCTTATGCTTCAGATAATTCTTGAATTCTTTCCAAGATGGTGGCAATTTTTCAATGATTGCCACTACTTAGAAAGATTCACTTAAAACCATCCCTTCCGCGTGTATGTCATGGAGAATTAATTGGAGATCTTGAACTTGGCTAATAATCGTCTTGGAATATATCATTTTAAACTCTAGAAAACGGTCGACAACAAATTTCTTTGTACCAGCATCCTCGGTCTTATATTTATGATCTAGAGATTTTCACAGTTCTTTAGCAGTGCTTTTGACACTATATACATTGTACAATGTAACCCATTGAGGATATAATTCCGACATAGAAAACCACTATGTTTCCATGCATCGATTGTGGCAACCACTTGCCGGTCAGTTTCTCCCTTGTTCAGTGCCGGAACTTTTTCATGAGTGAAGCGAGTCAAATTCAATGTGGTAAGATAAAACATCATTTTTTGTTACCATATTTTAAAATCATTTCTATTGAATTTTTCTGACTTCTCCTCATGATTTACTAGTACTGCCAGAGTCATCACTGGCACAACAGGTGTGGGGGTCGGAGTAATAACAATCTCAGTACTGTTTATTTCAATTGTCATAATTTTGGCGAAATATTAAGACACTAATCACAAATTTATACAAAAAAGAATTTACACACAAAAATTACAGAATAATATTTTGAAACAAAATTTCAATGATAAACAGTATATTACTACTATGTTATCAAAGAAATCATTAAACAGTATATTACTACTATTTAAGAAATTAAACAGCATATGACAACTATTTAATTTTTCGAAACAAAATATTCGTCTGTTTAATGCAGAAAAATAAAAAACTGAAAATCTACTTTAAGATTATTATCCCCACAGTGGGTGTGTATGTAAATTAATTGTGTAAATAAAATAAACAACAAAATAAATTAATTCAGAAAATAATTTAATAAATTAAATTCTGAATCAAATACTTACAGAAATTAAAGTCGAGGCTTGTGTTGGACACAATCTCCTTAAAGTAGATTTCGTCCTCGCTCCGGTGCTTCGAGTTTTTTCACAGCATCTACTTCTCAGGATGCAACGACTAACACTTGAATTTGCAGCACTACAAAAACAAGTCTGGCGAACCAAAACTCTGTTATGACTCTCTCATTTTCTTTTTAAAATTAAATGCTAAATAGATATAGAAACAGGAGGACAAAAAAGAGGAAGAAGAAAGTAAAAAAGTTCTGAAAAATTGAATGAGAAGAATTGCTTGGAAAGCAGGCTATATATGGGAAATTAAGTGGCTTTTCCGAGCAGGTACCAAATAGCTATGCAACTATTCGGACAGACTCAATAACATAAATAGATCTGTCCAGTTTGAATTCAAATTTTGAACCTATTTCGGGTGGAATTCAACAGATAGAAAACTGTCTAAGACCTGTTTGGGTGAGGAAAAACTTGGACCAATTTATTTTGAATTTTGAAACTAAAATTAAAAATAAATAAATAAATTATAAGGGTTTTTTGCCCAAAAAGATAAGTATTGGGCCGAACAAACTCAATCCAACCTTACATCACGCACCCGCATCCGCACTCGCACTCACACCCAAGCCCAAGCCCAGCCCAGCTGGACAAACAGACGACGCGTGTGTGGTTTTTGTTTTGGGTCCAATGAATCTAGCCCATTTCACTCATCCACAAACTTGGGTTACCCTTGGGGCCCATCCCAAATATCCCAAGCTTAGATATACAAATAATAAACCCAAATAAATCTTTAAGTTTTTCCAATGTGGGACAAGCACATTTCACAAATGTGTAAGAAACCCACCTAAATTCATTTCCACGAACCCGAAAATGTGCGTTGAATTCTCATGCATTCGGAAATGGTTTTAAGCAATCAAGTACACGATTTTATTCACTACGCGGCATTAAACATGAACCCAATTAGAAATATTAAAAATAACGCTTGGATCCCATCTTAATTAATGCTCAAAATTAACACACACACACAAAAAAAAAAGATTTTTCAAAAGTTTGCAAAGTCATTTTCCAACAAGAGTCTACTCGTGCATATAATTCATTTAGACTACTCTAAATTATGATAATATCTCAAGCATTCACTTGACTAATTCAAAATTATCCCAGCTTCTTCCAATGTCATTCCTCTCTTTGCCAAGTTGATAATTTTCATATGTTTCAACCTAATAAACTCAAATTTAAATAATAATAATAAAAACCCTAATTCCAACTCATCTGCTTTGGAAGTTTCATTTAATTTTGGTCCTCTAATATTTTTTGCAATAATAATTTTATTTTTAAAGAAAAAAAATTAACTCTTAAAACCGTTATGTGTTGTAGTGACATATAAAAGTATTAGGGAGATGACATAGATGAGAAAAATATATTAAAATAAAAGAGACATCTAATTTTAAAATCAATTCACAATGGAAAAGGGAATACTCTAAATTTAAACTATGTAAATCAAAATTGAGTTAGGGGTTGTTTGGGGTGTCTTAAATAAGTGCATTTTTTATCTTTTTAGACTAAAAAATTTAGGAAAAAAATATGAATGTTTGGGTTAACTTTTTGATTTTTTATGAAAAAATGTGTATTAAAAAATTGTATAAATTAGTATGTAGGGAAAATTAGGATTGGGAGTTGTGCAGCCGTAATTTTTGACTTTTGGTAAATAGTGATAACTTTTTAACTTTTTGAATAATTTTTTGACTTTTTAACTTTTTTTCAACTTGTTACACTTGGCCTTACTTAAGTTGACTATGTCAATCAAATTTTTTAGGAAAAATAACAATTTAGAGGCTTATTTGCGGAAATTGGTTAAAAATTAGCTTTTTGATTTTTTGGTTTGTTTAAATCACATCATCACTCTATTTTTTTATACATTTTAAAAATAAAAAATAAAAAAGTCAAAAAATTAATTTTTAACCTACTTTTTAAAATATCTTTGAAAAAATTAGTAAACCTTAATGAGTGCGTAACTCTTTGTGAGATATAATGCAACTCAAAAATTTCGTTTGAGAAGAGCTAAATTTTTAGCCTCCTTTGGTTTTTGTTTTTGACTTTTGTGAGAGAAAATGTATAATGATTATGATTTAGATTTGACATTTTATCTTATTGACTTATGTAGCTAATTTTTTCTTTTGTACTTTTTTAACCAAAAAATCAAAATCAAACATAAGTCACGTTTGTGTAATTATTTTTCATCTATTTCACTAAGATGTAGTTCTCTCAATTTTCTGACAATACCAAATACTAAATACACAATGACGGCATTTAATAAGATAAAATATCACATCAAATTCAAAATTATTTTATTTTTTTTCTTATAAATATCACATCTAATTATAAAAAATCTAACCATCTTTTTAAATGTAAAAATTTTAACCTATTAAAACAACTAAAAATTAAAATAACTAACTTTTCAAATGAGGCTATTATCAACCAGAAGACAGACAACATCGAACGTTATACATGAACTTGTTGTTTATTATTTTATAATACATATAATATAATTGTGATGGAAGTAGGTTGAAAATGTGAAAATTATGCAGCTGCCTCCTCTTTTCATACAAGTTTCATATCACTTTGGTTTGGGCCCACAGCCACCACCACCACTTGTGTAACGCGTTGTGGTGGAAAAACAACTTCAGCAATTTTTTTTTCAACAATGCTATAGAGCTCTAAAAGGAGCTCTATTGAGCTGGCATATCCAAAAAAAAAAAAAAAAATTTCAACTTAAAACATCACATCAAGTTAAACCCCACACACCTCCATGTCATTAGTGCATGGTTTAGAGCATCTCCAACCCATCCTTCATATCTTCAAATATGAAGGATGGTCTCCTCCAACCCACCCTCCAAATTCATCTTCATTTGGGAGGATAATGAATTCATCCTTCATATTTGAAGGGAGGAGGAAAAAATGAAGGCTCCCTTCAAAACACTATTCATTTTGTATTTCTTATTGTATTGCAAATAACTTTTAATTTGTAAATTTAATTTTTATAAAATTGACATCATTAAAAAGTATAAAATCATACCTTTAAAATGAGTATAATATTAAATATATTTTACAAAAATTTTAAAATTAAATATTTATTAATGAATAAAAATTACTTTTTAAATAGGGTTTGAATAAAGGAAATGAAGGATTGTGTTTGGAATTTGAATGAATAGTGACTTCCTTTATATTTACTTTTTAAATAAAAAACATTATTTTCATCCTCTCAATGAGAGTATTGCTATTGGACCAAAAAAAACTGTTTTTTTTTTTTTTTTTTTTTTTTTTTTGATTTTCGGCCAACCCCAGTACGCCACGTCACTGGAGGTCTGAAGCATAACCCTTTTTAAAAAAAAAAAAATTTAACAGAGATTTTGTTATTTGTTATGATGTGCACTTATACACTTCATGCAAAAAAATATTTTTTTTTCTTTAAAAATGTACAATTTTTGTCATAAAAAAATATAATTTTTTTCATAAAAAAATATAATTTTTTTTTCCACAAATAATACAACTTTTTACTTCACACAAAATGTACAACTTCTTACAAAAAATATGACTTTAGTTATTTACACATCATAATTTCAAAATTCATAAATTTCATCACAAAATCGTAACTTTCATCTCATAAGTTGTATAACATCTCTCAAAAAAATTATAACTTTTTTTGCTACGTGCAAGTGCACATTATAATCTGTTGTTTATATGTAATGGGATGATGCGAACAATTTATGTCAAACTATTTAGTATTACTTTTGATTAACTTTATTAAGTATAAATACTTTAAATAAGTATAAATACTTTAAATAAGTTAATTATTTAAAAATTAAATTAAAAAAATTATTTTTATTTTTTAATTATTAATTTTTAGATTTTAACGCGTTAAGATATGGAGCAAAGACGATTTCACATATAGGGGGCAATACATTGAACCTCCATGAAAAATGTGGAACTTATTGGCTTGTTTGTCAATTGGGTAAGTTTGAATCAAAATATTGAATGTGAAGGAGATAAGAAACATTGACCTCAAAGTCTTTTGTTGCATATTCACTATGAAAGTCATGGTCTAAATCACAAAGGTGTCTTGTCAAAGCAAAACAAAAAAATTATAAATGTTAAAAATTATTTTATATTTCTAATTTTTGAATCACTGATTTACGTAGTGTTTAGTTGAGGAATTTAAGAAGAAATTTAGAAAGGAAAAAATAAATAAATAAATAAATGAAATGTGAATAAAATATACATATATTTTACCTAATTTCACACACATTTTTTATTTTCTTTTCAAATTTCCCAACCAAATACAGTGTTAATAAGATTCTCTTGGGGATTTATAAATTTAAAATTTGAAATGAATGAATTTAACATCAATAATTTAAAGAGTCTTTTATTTTAGAGAGTAGGAAAAAAGTTAACTTCTTTTGACTTTTTTTTAAAAAAAAATTGTGCAAAGAAATTAAAAAGTAATGTGAGTCAAATAAACTAATAAACCGACTTGTTTCATAGTTGTCAAAATAGGCCTAAGTCTATATCATATTTTAGATTTAGATACTAAGAATAAATTTGAAAACTTTATGGAGTTCAAATAATTTCTTTCTTTTACTTTTTTTAAAAAAAAAATTGTGCAAAAAAATAAAACGGTAATGTAACTCAAATAAACTAATAAATTGACTTGTTTCATAGTTGCCAAAATAGGCCTAATTCTATATCATATTTTAGATTTAGATAAGAATAAATTTGAATACTTTATGGATTTCAAATAATTTCTTTCATAAAAGAATTCTACTTGTATAAAGATTTTAACAAAACACATAAAATTATCTCTATTCAACCCTCACCCTCAATAACTAACTTTTTTATAATTATATAAAATTAGATTTCAAATTTCTTGATTTGAAATTTACCCATTCAAAAAAGAGCTTGAGTTTAGGTTTTGTTTGATACATAGAACAAAAGATTACATGTACGGAGTAAAAATTTCACTATGCTGATGATTCCATATCATCACTGACATATGAGATTACTAATTAATCATTAAACTATCAGCAATGTTAGGTATCATGAAAAATCTTTCATGAAAATGGTCATGAAAGATATATGACCTTTGGATTACATTTACAATAAAGCACCACATACTAATCAAGGTAATCTAAGGATCACAAATTTTTCATGATCATTTTCATAAAAAAAATTTCATGATCCCTAACATTTCACTTAAACTATATATAAATAGTGAATCTTACTATTCAAATGTAATTATTCATTCTAAATAAATCTATAATAGTAACCAACTGAGTTGTTTGGCCAGAATATTTGTATCTCATTAGAAAATCAGTGATTTGAATTTCTATACCTGAATATGGTGCACAGTAAAATTAATCATATGATAATTTGTCAAATAATAGATGACATAACATCACTGTCATAATAAATGTTAAAAATATCAATTTAAATAGTAAACCATTGCAAAGTGTTGTTAGTTGAAATCCATTTGATTGGCTAAAAGAAGTCTATTTACTACAGTTGCAACAAACAAATCTCGTGAGGGAAATTTCCAAGTGATTTCTTTATCTTGTGTGAGTTGCAAAATATACATGATTGCCCCTCCAAGAAACAAAATATATTTGAGTGATGGCTTGTCACCCAAAGAGGGTGAAACAAAACTATAATAATGAGAAAGTAAATGGAAATTGAAAACGTGGAAATCACATGGAGCTGCCTCCTCTTATCTTTACAAGATTTAAATATCTTTGGTCTACATCTACCCCTTATTTGTTGTGGGGGTAGAAAAATAGGAATGTTATACAAATAAATTTTATTGATACATTTGTCTAATAATTGAGTTGATTCTAAATATTATTGTATGTCACATGAACTTGTAATAAAAAAAAATTGTATATATATATAGTGTCGTTTTGGCAACACAGTCAAAACGCAATTTTTTGTTGGCCAAGACCAAAACGCCAAACAAGGCCAAAACGCTGAAATTCCCATTTGGAAAGACCAAAAACGCAACACCCAAATTTACCAAACTACTCTCTAAAAAATTTTAATTAATTAATTCAAAAATAAAAAGTAAGGATATTTTGGTCATTTTGGAATAATGTGACACTTTTAAAAAATATTAAACCAAAAATAAAAAAAACCAACTTTTTACCAACTTCCCAAATCACTTCCAAAAAAGCCAAAAAACTTGATAAAAAGTCAAAAGTCAATTTTTTACCAACTTCCCAAAAGAGCCCTATAACATTTTCAGAGAGAAGAGAAGCTTCTCTCTTTAGGCTCTTTTGACAAAAGCTTAAAAGGTCAGCTTTTTGACAAAAGCTAAAAAGTCAGCTTTTTGACTTCTTAATTTTTTTTTAGCCAAGAAAGTCAATTTTTTGACAAAAAAAGTCAACTTTTTATCAACTTTCTAAAACACCCATTTGTCCCAGTTCAAATGAAAGAAGAAAAAAAAAAATTCTCTTTGTCAAATTAAGGTGAGAAAGAGAGGGGCTTATACGCATAAAAAAAAAAAAAATTAATATCATGCTTTCTCAATAAAAACTTGTGCAGCAATACTCTGCACCTAAAAAAATTATTCAAAAATTATCACAAAAATAAATATATGGATTAAAATTATTCGACCCACACCAAACCAAATAAAAAAATAAAGAGAAGAATTAAAAGAAAGAAAGAAAATTTCTTGTTTTTTGTTTGATAAAAACAAAAAATAAGAACAAAATGAATAAAAATTTCCAAAACAATATGTTCATTAGGTCTCTTTTCCTTCTGACAAATTCTAGATTCAAACATAACCCAAAATTTATCCCCACACCCCTCCATGATAATTTCACATTTCTAGATCATTCAAAGACATAACAAGAAAGCTGGACCAACACATCATTTAAAATTTTACTATTTCCCCATGAAGAAATTCCTAAATATAACTAAAATAATTAAATTACATATTGAGTCAGGAATCTTATCAATAGTAGTGAAACTCCTAATAAATCTATAAGAAAATACCTATTCATTTTCTTCTCATTTTTCCAACCTAACCAAACAAAAGCAAAGGCCTTGAGAGAATCAAAACCAATTCCCAAATAAGAAACTGTCAAAAGACACGAATTATAATCTCTCACGTGACACATGGTTTACAATATTTTTCCGTAACTCCAAATAAAATAAAATGGTAAGTGAGTTAACACAAATTCAATATCAATTTCCTTGACTATCAGAAAACAAGTCAAAAGATATTATGAACAATGACATCGAGAATACAGTTGATGAGGTCTATGCACTTTGCGGAATTATTGTTTCAGTGCCAACGCCTTAATAAAATGACGATGGAAAAAACAAAATTTAAAATGTTATATCCTTGTTTTGACAGCTCAATCATACAACCCTTCTTGTTCCCACACATCAACAAGAAAATCTACCATCTCCTGTCATTCGAATCCAAAAGTCAGGAGGAACAAGAAACTAGTTTGCACAAAAAATGCCAGTAACCAAACAGCAAACTTACAGGGAGAGGGATGGGCTGCGGAAAAGGTTTGTTGGTCCCAAGTAAACTCTCATAAGTTGCATCCGAACTACAAAAGATTAAAAAAATAATCATGTAAATATAGATATCATGAGCCAATAAAACCTGTGATAACATCATAAATGATGATCAAGTCACATTGCAATGAGAAACAAGACGAGAAGCTTCAAGGAACTATAAATAAAGATGACAAGTTTGCACTTCACATAAATATAAGAAAGGTGAAGTAAAACACCTTAGTTTGGGTTTGGGAACTTGTGTACGGTTTTGAGACCTCTTATTTCCAATCCATTGCTGTCTTGTCTGATTCCAAAGAAGAAGACCTGGACAAACGAAGGATTAAATTTAGTAGACAAAGAAGCACACTACTGGAGAAGTCTCATATGAGAGTGCCCTTAAAAGCTCTTTGTGGCCCAGGGGAGCTGCAAAGCATTTAACTTAACAGATCAGTAATATAAAACATGTATTGTGGAAGTTACTACATCCTTGTTAAATCAGAGTGGCATGGATATTGGGGCATTTTCAAAATTTGATCAAATGCCCAGACTCCAGAGTCCACAGACCAAAAATAGAGTTCACAGTTTTGGGGCCTAGAAGATATCTTAGAGGATGAGTAGAGGTGATTTGTCAGAAACAATGGCTAAGCAACACGTTGATTGATATTACGGGGAATGCAAGCAACCATTCTGGTAAGCAGTTAACAACAGAAAGAATTAACTTATTTTTTGAACTTGCCATGATTTACAAATTCAGTAGGATTACTCGTGCTTCCAGCACAGCTGTGGGGATCTAGGGGCAGATTTGATGTGCTCATTGATGATCCACTTCTCTGGGACTGAACCATACTATTGTCCATCTCACAAGTGCTGGTGCTCCAAAAATCCTCTGAAATTGTTGATTTCTTGACTGTTTGGCCTCGAATTCTCAGTCTCTTGGATGGCTTGTCAACAGCAATTATCAGAGGGGGCTTAGTACAACATCCAAGACAACCTCTGCTCTGTTGCAAATCAGGTTTATAACCATAAAAATGATTAGTACAAAAGAAAATGGGGGAAAAAAAACAATTTGCTTGGTTATCATTTTTCAAAAACACTTTTCAGAAAATTCTACTTTCTTATTTTTCGTGTTTTTTTGTCTTTATTGATTTTTTAAAATATTTTAAGCATTTTTTTTTAATTTTTAGACATACCTAACATAAATATACCTAAAAAGTAAAAAAAATTAGAGAAAAACATTTTAAAAATTCACTAAATACCAAAAATACAAAAAAAAAAAAATACGAGAATTCAGTAAATTTTTTGTATTTTTATGTATTTATTAATTTTTTAAAATATTTTTTCACAAATTTTTTACTTTTTGGATACATCTAAGTAAGGTATATCTAAAAAAGTAAAAAAAATGTTTAAAATTTTAAAAATATTCACTAAAAACAAAAAAACACAAAAATCAAAAAACTCAGTTTTCAAAAAACTTAACCCAAAAAACTCAAACCAAACACACTGATGCTTTCACATTTTTGACGAACATCTATGTTATTATTTGGTCCGTCTTAAAGTAAACTAGGCTCAATTCCTCTGCTTTTCTTTTTCTTTTCTTTTTTTCCAGCAGCAATCTCAGTTAAGTCATGTCTTCAGAAAGTAGCATCCATGAATTAACTAATAAGACCATGATATTGAAAAATAAGACAAGATCTCTCAATCAAGTTAAACTAAAGAAATTTGGCCATGTGGTATATCTGTTTATTAGCAGAAAATCCTGTGACGGCATGATATATGCCAATTAAACATTTTGCAGAAAATTTACAAACAATACAATCCACTTATAAATGGGGCATTGGGGATATATAAATATATATAATCTATTTTCCCATTTAAAAATAATGCACAATAATTGATCAATATGTCATAGAATAACCAGCTTAAAATTCCAGAAAACATGGAGATCAATATGTCATGTTGAAAGAAGCTTGGTTTAGGAATTCATAATATCCATATCAAATAATATTGACAATGTATCCAAACTATTAGCAGCAGATATAATTTAAAAAAAAAAACAAAACAAAACAAAACAAAAGCCAAGTATTATATCTTTAAACTACTTTAATGTTAAACTAATGACACAATTAGATGATATGAAGGAGCCACACATGCACAAGATTACACGTGGTAACAAGGAAACTAAATTATAAATCACCCACTTTATTCACCAAGTTGAATAGATAACACGATTAACATCAAGAGAAAGAACAATAAAAGAACATGAAGGAATTACAATAACATAATTAGATAAATAGAATGCCCCACATCCAACAAGTTCTTATTTGTTTGTCCCAGGGAGAAATATTTGTAATAGTCAACTAGCAGTTACAAAGTATGGGCTAGCCACGGGGTATTAAGGACATTGGGTGAGCTTATCATTAGCTTCATTTAGAAGAGTCAAGCACAATCCCAGGCATGGGTAAAACTGAAAACAATAATTGGAATTCCAAAAAATGATTATATCAGAAGGAAAATGTGAATGCAATTACATAAGGGAGGGTTATATATGGAAACTAGAACTATGGAGACAAGATGCTTTACACACCTTTCGAAATACTATTTCTTGTTACCAAAATCCAACATGAGTATTGAGTTCTTCCAACTATTTGGTTCTCTCAGTGAATCCTGTCATCCACTTACTTCCTTTTCCATGGCCATACCATCCAGTCATCCACTATAGGATGTGAAATCAAATTACTGATTGTGGCTTCAATAAGTTTTATATAAACCTCCTTTCAACACTCCTCAATTTCAAACAATTCAGACTCAATAATTTAAGTTTATCTTTCCAAATTATTGCAAGTGTCTCTACCACAAAGGTTAAGATGCCATAGATTCTAACAATATCTTCCCTAAATGTGCCACAAATTCGTTGAAATGTTCTCAAGCAAATTTGTGTTATTATGTAAATAATGAGATTAAAAAAATGGGAGGGATACCTACAAAATCTTCCAACTGTTTCTATCATAGAGATTAAGATGCCTTCTAACAATATGGTCTCTACGTATGCCGAAAATTCCTTGAAATGTTCTCAAGCTCAGATAGGTGTTATTACATAATCCAACAAGAACCAACAATAGAAAAGAAAAATACTTAAAAAATCCTATAAAGGATCATGTTCAAAAAATAGTTTGCTCTAATTCAAATCACCTAATCAAAAGCTCTACCCAGCCTACAGTGCTTATTTGTATATACTTGCAAATTAGAAAAATCATTCTTTTTACAGCTTGAGCAAATAAGATGCCTCTTTTTTTAAGAAATTATTTGGAAAACAGTCTCCCAAAATGCCAGGAAAAATATTTTTCCTTCCACACCATAGAACTTTTTATCATTGAAAACAGAATTAGTTTTTAGGGATAATGCCAAACAGACCATCGCCATGCCTATTCAGTAGGTTGAGGGAGAAATATCTGTTTACAAGAATTTACCTAATTAACAGGCAACACTCTAGTTTTCCATCCAAACAAACAGAGCCCTAGTAGATGTCTGATACCCCAAAGCACAAAATATAACAAAAACGAAAACAAAGCATATATATTTGTATCTTACAACAGAAAGAGCCCTGCATTTATACTTCAACTTTTCCATCATCAACTGGACAAGAGCACAACAATAAGCTCCACAAAACCCTAAAAATGAACAACAACGCTTTCTCCCAAGGCGCGGATCCATTTGAATTGGAAAACAACACCTATTATACATAGCTCGCATTCTAGAATTTGATGATGAAGAAACCAATTACAGATATATATATATACACAATACGATAACTGGCAGTTTAGGAGCTCAAACAAACGATAGCAAATATTAAAAAAGAGAAAGACCCACAAAACACATTTCTGATTACTCATTCTTGCACTCACTTAATTAAGCTACAAGCAAACACAAGATTCGAAGAACATTAAATTACAAGCTTTTATTCTTTACATTGATTTTCTTCAGGAAAAGGAAAAAGAAAAAGTAAAGTTTGGACATTTTTAACGTTTCAAGTTGTTCCCTTTCCTAATATTTTCAAACAGAGCAAATAAGGACAATATACACATAATAGAGAAGAGAAAGAGGGAGAGATAGGAAACGGAAAGACTAACCCCATGCATGCGAAGATATGGCAGATCCAAGAGGGAACTGATAGACGGAGTTGCATTCAACCACAAATACAATTCGTCAGAGCACAGATCTCAATCGCCAAACTTCGAATCGAGGAAGAAGATAGATCAATAACCTGAAAAATCAGAAATTAAAAATTCGAAGCAATTTCTTTAGGATCAATCTACACTCCGTTTGGTTGCAGAGAAAAAAAAATTAAAATTTTACTAAATTTTCCCCGCTTTTCTTAGCAACCAAACGACCTGCTTAGAGAGAGAGAGAGAGAGAGAGAGAGAGAGATGTCACAAACCATGTTCTGATTAGGGTTTTGGATGGAAAATGATCACCAAAGCACAAAGAAAGAGGGGTTTACTGTTGTTGTTCTTTCACAGTCCCCTCCCCCTCCTCCTCTACGCCCTCCAATTAGCGTTGCAAACGACGCAGGCCGAGCCGACAATTTAGTATGTTTGAATTGGTTTATTATCATTCAATGAAAATTTTACAACCAATTTTGAGTTGGTTTAGGTTTCACTCCAGTTCGAATTTGTTTATACGTTATAAATTTATTCTTATATATAAGATTAAAGTTATTATATAATTATATATACAATATATAAATATAGGGTAAATTACACTGACACTCTTGAGGTTTAGGTTTATTAAAGTTTCCCCTCACATTTTGAAAATTACATCTCTCCCTGAGGTTTAAAGTTTTATTATAGATTCCCCTTTAGCAATTAATTTTTTTAAATACCAATTTTGCCCTTATTGGGTAAATTACATTAACACCCCTCACATTTTAGAAATTACAATCGCCTCTCTAAGGTTTAAAATAGTATTACCAATTGCCCCCTCGGTTAGTATTAGTTGGAAAAAAAATTATTTGAAAAAAGAAATTAATTGAAAAAAGATTTTGTTAGTAAAATTTTTAAATTTCTATTTAAAAGCCAGAATTTATGTTTTTTTTCTCAAATTTACAAACTGAGACAACTATTTATAAACCAAAAAAATTATCAAACAATTTTTTATGGCAGTTTTTAAATTTTTTGTAAATATAAATTGAAAACTGAAAACAAAATGGTTACCAAACAGGTTTCAGATAGTAAAAATATCGTAAAATTAACAAATAATTAAATAAGTTACCAACGTAAGAAATGGCTTATCAAAAGATTCTTAACCTATGTATTGTTTGATTTTTAAAAAATTAAAAATTAATTTGGTTAAGAAATAAAAAATAAAAAATAATTATCATTTTCATAATAATAATAATAATTGGTAAATTCAACTGATTGTAAATTTTCAATTTAATAATAATTATCATGGTAATAAAAAAAATGAGTTTACGTTGAGGAAAAATGAAAATAATAATCATTTTCAACTGAGAATGATAATAAAAAAACAAAAAAAAAAAAACTGAAAATCAGTTGGTAATAATTTTAACCTAAAATTTTCATTATTATCATTTTCCCGTTGATAATAATAAATTGATGAAAATGATAATAATAATTTTAAAACTGATTGTGAATTCAACTGATTATAATAATAATAATTATCATTTTTTTTCAATTGAAAATTATTATTATTATCAGTTGAATTTACGTTATTATCATTTGGTTAAGAATTAAATTTTTTTTCAAATAATTTTTTTTAATGAATTTTTTTCCAACTAATACTAGCTGATGGGGCAATTGATAATGCTACTTTAAACCTTAGGAAGGGGATTGTAATTTCTAAAATATGAGGGGTATCAATGTAATTTACCCAATTATGGCAAAATTGGTATTTAAAAAAATTAAATTGCTAAGAGGGAGAATCAGTAATGAAATTTTAAACCTCAGAGAAGAGATGTAATTTTCAAAAAGTGAGGAAGGAACTACAATAAACCTAAACCTCAAGGGGTGTCAGTGTAATTTATCCATAAATATATTAAAAAAATTAATATTTTATTAAAATAATAATATTTATTATCACTATTATATAAATGAACTATTTATAATTAATTATTATTTATATTTATACTTTTTAAATATATAAATAACATATTTACCTTATTTTTTAATACATATTTTTATATTATTTAATACGTAAATGATAAAAATATTAATCGAACTAGTTAACGAACTGAGTTTTATTATATTTGAACTTATTTATTAAAAATTTAATAAGTTCAAACGTTAAAAAAAATTAACGAATTAAATTCGGACCAGTTCTTATCGAATCAAACTCAAATCTATTTACAAACGAGTCTATTTATTCACAACTCTACCTCTGATTATCAACAAAAAAAAAAAAAAAAAAACGGAAAATGGATTCACTTAAGACTGTCCAACGGGTGAGATTCGGATTCGATGGTCCCACGTCCATACTCAAAATTGTGTATAGTGTATGTTCATCGTGTAATTATTAATTATTAATTGTTTTTAAATATAGTACTTCAAAACTAATAATTATAAATATATTTTAAAATAAAGATTTAAAATAAATTATTTAAAATGTTTATATGTTTTTTTTAAAAGTTTAAATTTTTAAAATGAACTATTAAAATCGGACGGAGGTGCTCAATAAATATTACAAACAATTTGAATCACTGACTTGAATTTCTAAATAGACTTACTAATTGTTTGGATTTGAGTTTTCAAATTGATTTGTTGAGTTTTTAATTCGTATTTTTATATTTTTAATAATTTTTTAAAATATTTTAGTCAATATTTTTATTTATTTTTAGACTCGCTTAATCTTAACTTGCTTAAAGAGTAAAAATGTGTACAAAAGTATTTTTAAAAAATTCATTGAATACAATAAGATATGAAAATGTATTGAATTTTAATTTTTTTTTATGTGGTGAATTATTTTAAATTTTTTTCATAAATATTATACTTTTTAAATATATTTAGATTAAATGCATCAAAAAAAATAAAAATAAATACTTAAAATATTATCAAAATTTACTAACAATAAAAAATATATAAAAAATAAAAAACTCAATTTTTTGAAAAGTGAATTAAAAAAACTGGAACCAAACAATAGGATCTCTAATTGGATTCATTTTCAAAAGATAATGAATTTAGCTCCTCTTTAATTGAGAGAGAAGATTAGCTTTTGTGAATTTGTTATAATTCTTATTTTAATAATTATATCTATTCATTTATAAAATTAATCTGAATATTTTTATAGATAATTTATACATAGACATCACTAAATGGACTGAATCATCAAAATAGATTTAGGGATTAACCCACAATAACCCAACAACATCGTGCATAGTCCTTTCCCAAATGAAGAAAGAAAAGTTAGACTCAAATATAATTACATATACATACTATTATAATACTTTTATGACAATTAAGTTAGATCTAGATATTAAATTTGTGAAGGAAAAATGAAAAACACAATATAATTACTAGTGCACTCTAATTTTTTAGGGTAAACTACCAATAGGTCCTATTTGGGAGACTTATTACCCAATAGGTCCTACTTTGAGACTTATTACCCATTAAGTCCTATTTGATATAATTTATTAAGTGATAAAGACAAATTTTATCAGTCTTTTTTTTTTATGAATAATTTTATAGTGATAAATTTATCAGTCTCTTTTTTTATGAATAATTTTTTAGTGATAAATTTATCACTCTCTTATTTTTATAATGTTAAATTTATTAGTTAGGACCTGTAAGTAAATAAGTCTAGTGAATAGGACTAATTGGTAAGTACCCCAATTTTTTATAGGCAATTAAACAAAAGAGCTTTTTGGGGGGATAAATATACATAAATAAATTTCACTTAATGATCTTTTCTTTTCTTTTTCTTTTCTATTTTTCTCTTCACAAATTCTTTCCAAGATATATACCTAACTTTTTTAAGTGATCCATTACAATTTTTAATTTTTTAATTTTCCCACTTGACAAGTTGTATTTTGACATGTTGTTTCACTACAAAATGGCACCCCATTTTATTCTTCTGTATAGTCAGTCACAAATATATCATCCATCTTCTGCTTCTACCTCCACTCATCTCTCTCTCTCTCTCTCTCTCTCTCTCATTCATGTCTTTTTTTTTTGTTACAAGAAAATCTTCCCACTCTCCCACAAGTTCAGGGCAGCGCCCTTTGCAGAGATCACCAAGGTGTCCTGTTGTCTGTTCCAAGTAAAAACTATAACCTGAGAACTTGGCCCGACTTCCCAAGACAAGCTTCTCTTATGTCAGGATTCACGCAGCGAGGAGCATTGGGCCCATCACGTAGCGAGGAGCATTGGGCCCATACCAAATACTGTGGTAACAACAACTTGAGACTAACCTCCTAATCAATTGCGCTACGCCCAGAAAATTAGCCCAAGGAGTTTCGAACTTCAGACCTGAGATCTTAACTCCCAAACCTTTACTAAGTTGCCAAATACCCTTGGGTTCACACATTCATGTCGGCAATATGTCTGGTTTGTCAATATGATGAGAAAATGAAGACTAAAGCAGTATTGACACCCATATGTAAAATTGTAATGGACCTACATGCTCACAGAGAATCACTACTTCTAGGGATTGAACATGAGAGTTATATGCATAATTTATGAGTATTGCATGTTTCTGAAATTTATTTATAAAATTTTGTATTGAATATGTCAAGCTAAGTATTTTGGAGTTCACCATCATATAAAAATTATTATTCCTATTTGACTGATTTTTCAAAATCTAAAAACTAATTCCACAAAAATAACAACAAAAAAAATATTTAAAAAAACACACACACACAATTAGGTAGGTTCCACCATGGATTCCAATTCAATTTTTAACCAACCCAATACAAACATGGACCTTGACTAATGACACACAATTAGGTAGGTTGTACCATGAATTCCAATTCAATTTTTAACCAAACCAATATAAAAATGGACCTTGACTAATGATAGTAGCGGTAGGTATTGCCAGGCTGTTATAAATAGCAACATCCAATATTTTAGAGAAAAAAAAAAAAAAACACACACACAATAATGATCCTGATTTGGAACAGGGACCTTGAACAACCACACCCTGGATTCTTCAACAACATTTATCAATTCTTTTCACAACACAATGACTATCTATTATTACATCATCTGCAAAGTCCCTCCCTCACACCCCACATTGCTAACTGCCCCAAAAGGTCCAAAACACAACCACCAAACCGACCTCCTATCCCAACTGCCCCAAAAGGATAACCACCAAACCCACCTCCAATCCCACATTTAAAAAGCAAATTATGAGAAATCAAAAAGTTTATATAATTATATATCACATGCTAAATGGAGGCTTATAAATTTTAACTTCAAATCTATTCATTTCAAATTCACTAATCCAAATGGAGCCTTTTAGTTGCATTTATAGTGCACAAAACATGGACCTCACACCCCAAACACAATGTTTTGAGAGGGGCTTTACGTGTCGAACAACTAATTGGACTACATGCCACATAAAACTATTTTTGAGGGATGTTATGGTAATTTCCATTAAATAAAACTGCTTCTCTTTGTCCAAAAAAAAACAAGAAAAGTGGGCATTAGAAGGCTTATAGAGCTTCCTGAATCTTAAACTGACCTGCAATCATTCTTATTTGGCAAGAAATGGGCATTAGAAGGCTTATAGAGCTTCCTGAATCTTAAACTGACCTGCAATCATTCTTATTTGGCAAGAAATGTAACTCAAATCATTCAAATGGGAGTAAATATAGACCTAAAGAAGCAATTAACATTACTAGTATTTGAAAAACCCTGTCAGTCCAAGCTAAACTAGATGGCTGAAAATAATAGAAATTGCACAAGGAATCCTAGAGAACTAAGGCCTTCTCAAGATGAATCCTTGAGATGGCAAAGTATTCATGCAACACAAATAGAGTCTTGCCTAGGCTTAAAAGAAACATTGCAAGTCTACGACAAGGGCCTACAAATCTAGGGAAGATGACTTGATAGTTTATGCATCATAATTTGTGTCATCTAAAATTGACAATGTTTTAGATACTGGTAGCAACACCACAAACAATTCAAATAGAGCACTTTAAGAGGACTCAAGAAACTCTAAATGAGCCTTCATCAATAACAATACTAGGGAAAATTGAATTATTACATTGATTCAATTTTCTATATTTCATTGCTTGAACGGCTTGTTTTTCATTCTAAGGTCAACAGTTTGGGGAATGGTACCATGTCATCCAGAAACAACTAGCTTTGATTTGGGAAATTAAGGCTGTGTTTGGTACAGCTCTGGAACGTTTTCCAAAGTTGATTTGAACACGGCATTTGTTTACAAATCTCAAAAATTAATTCCACCCTTACTTTTGAAAACGCGGTCGAAGGCAAGAAAATTTGAGCTAACCGGTCGTCCCACCGGTCGTCCGGCCGGTTGACCGAAACAGTGCAAAAAAAAATTTTTTTTTTTGTTGCAATTGACACATGTTAATTTTTATATATTCAATAAAACATATTTTCCGAATTTTTAAAAATTTTTTATGAGTTTTAATAAAATTTTGAGTTGTGTGTTTGGTTATGTGTTGTAAGTTTTTATATCAAATATCATATGTCACATCAAAATTTCCTTACTCAATTCAAAACTCTTTTCAAAACTCTTTTTAAAACTCATTCACTAAACAAATTTTCCACACTCAAATCATAATTCCAAAACACATAAACTCAAAATACAACTCTATTCTCAAATCATATTTAGAAAACTCTACCAAACGCAATCTAAGTCTTCACATGATGTATTCTCTCTGTAATTTTTTTCCATCTTAGTTGTGTAAAAGAAAGAGGTACTGCTAGAGACAAAAGAACAATTTCAAGACATTTGGCTACAATGAATGGCCTAAAGCAGCTCACTATCTGTACAAAACTAAAGGTCTGAGAATTTATCTACACAGATACACATTCTATACATACCTAAATGTCTGATGGTGACACAAGCCAGCATGGTAGGGACTTTTTTAGGGCGGAATTTAATTAGTCATTGGCTAAAGTTTGGCAAAAACATGGGTTCTTAAAGGGTTTTCAATTGTTTAATTTAAAGAGGCCTTATTTGGGAAGTTGGCTATTTTAGTTGGCTTTTTGGCTATTTTAGCCTGGCTAAAAAAGTTGTATTTAAGAAGTTGGTTGGTTTTTTTATTTTTTTATAGTTGATTTGATGGTTGTGAGAAAAAAAGAAAAATGATTATGGGTTGAATGTGACATTTTGTCTTATTGATTACTTTAGCCTATTTTGTCTTTTAGTGGGCTATTTTAGCCCAATCATCTTCCCAAACAGGTTTGGATGCTTAATTAGGCAAGTAAAGGCAAAAGTTTGGGCTGTTCTAGGGCTGTGAAGAGTATATGTAACTTTGAAATTATCGTAGTTTTATGGTCCTACGGTTAATTACTTGGGAGGAAAGGAATTGGATTAGATAAAAATGCTCGAAAAAGGAATTGAAAAGATCCAGTTGCAGGTATCGAAGTGCAGAAATCTCAGAAAAGAAAAGAAACTAACAATTACTCATAGGTCTTTTAGGAATTACACCTTGGGCTTAGGTTGAAGAACACAATCCTAAAGGGGCTCTTAAAGCTTTAACAAATCTTGACTGATTTCTCTTAATTAGGAAGCATTACATTATAATATATATGAGAAATCTTAATTTTAATAGGACTTTGGCTTCAAATTAGAAACTTAAGAATTAGTCCTTTACAACCTATCTAAACCAACTAAAAACTATATATGAAGACCAAATTACATAATTTGATCCAAGCTACAACCTACATGCAACCACTATATCCTATGTATTCTTGAAATTACTCAAGTATCTTTGGCACATAAAATTAAAGATAACTCAAAAAAAAAAAAGGGGTACCAGCAAAATATAACTCAATCAAAACTTGATTTCCAAATGTACAAAGTGGGCTCTATCTTGAGATTCAACCAATCTATCTTATTTTCTTTAAGCTTGCTCTTTCTTGAGCATCATATCTACTATTTCTGCATCACTAACTATAGGTGATACACTAGAAAATAATCGCAATTCACTTGCATCAAACTATGCAAATCAGGTCAACTTTATGATAAATCACTAACACTAGGAAATCAAAAATCTGAAAGCTGTTAAGGTATGTGTATATATATGTAATATATACAAATATATGCACACATACATGTGTTCATACTTTCTTTCCAAAGATGCAAGCATGGACGTAAAATCAAGAGAGCCACCATTGTAAATCGATTTTCAGATTTCACAAAATGTTCTTTGATTCACTATAGATAACATCATTTGTGACAGTACGAACAAACGACAAGAGTCCTTTAGTAAACATGATTAATAAACAAAAAGTCATGCACCTGTATAGAGTCATTAGGACCACTTGAAGTCAATAATTTGCGAGCAGTAGCCAGTGATGATTATAGAAACAATAAGATTTGTCATCAACGTTGCAAAGCTAGTGCTTCCATAAGCTCTATCACAAAATTTCTAGTTTCAGGTTGTCGGGGAAAATCTCTTTCCCTATCAAACTTCCTGGAGGTGCCCCTGCTTTCATTGCCTGACTGACTCAGATCCACTTGATTGTTGTCTTTTGAATCTGTCACCTGATAGTTTGCAATTTGTTTACCTGACTTCCAAGTCTGAAGTATCTCATCTAACTTTGGTTCCAGCAAAAACTTCTTTACTTTCATTTCTTCATTATATTTATGTGCTTCCTCCATCTTTCCATTCAAAAAGAGCCCATGTACCAATGCAATGTATGAGCTTCGGTCAGGGCCACCGTACTTGCTCATCTCACTCCACAGCTTGAGGACATTATCGAGTTGGCGCCATCGACAAAACTTTCTAATCAACATGATGCAAGTATCATTGTTTGGATGACAGCCCATCTGTAGACACCCCATTTTTGACCGTCCATAAGACTTAGACGCGATTAATAGTTTACATGGTGGAGAAAGTTGTGCAGGGGAAGGGTCCAATTTCTTCGGCAAAGAGAGAGTCAAGTCTCAACTTCATACCCCTGTTCTGGACCAAAACGATCTCGATCAAAAGATTTTAGGCTTAAAACCCTCTCTTTCAAAACGTTTTTTTGAAATAAAGTTTTTACGATGTTCCGACGCTCGCATTTCGTTAAATGTTGCGCTTTTCGGTAAACCGAGCAAGGACAAAGTGGAAATGAAAATCTTTCAAAATACCTTACTTAGGGGGTTTGAAGTTGAAGAAAAGAGGAGGAGAGGGAAGAAATCCAGTTGGGGAAGAAAATGGGCATGAATCGTTAAGAGAGAATTGAACAGCCCTCGCCGAATCGGGCCTATTCATTCGCATACTTGGAATCAAGCTATGAGGCCACCACCGTTGGAAAGCTTACTCCCAGGGCCTCATTTTGCACTCAAGAATCTCCTAAATCCAATTCCGGATAGGGGAGATATGGTTGATTGAAGTAGGGCATTACTCCGGTTGGAACCGAATCTGCGCGGCTTCACGGAAACTGGCATAACTTTTTCCACAGGAGGAATTTTAATGCAAGGTTTGCGCCATTGGAAAGATAACTTCCGGGGCTTCAATTTGGATATGAATGGCCACCATTGGACTTCCCAATCACCCACCGGCCACCTTTCTTTCCGGCAGTCCATTTTTTTGTCCCGAAAAGTGGCAAGCCGGCCAGAAAAGGTAGCAGGCCGGCCACTTAACCTTTTGAACTGGCCGGCCAGCCAAGAAAAAGTAGCAGGCCGGCCACCTAGCATCTTGGTTGACTTTTTTTGCCCTTTTTAACTAGCCGGCCATAATCCTTGTCCCGAGTGTGTTCTAGCCATGTATTTTGTTTTGCACTTCACCCATGTCCGAGGGTTTGGCACTTTTGGGGGGAAACTTGAATTGTTTTTCCCCCCATTTTTCCCCCTCTTTTTCACCCCTTTTGTCTATATAATCAGACCCTCCAGCTCCCATTTGGGGGGTTAGAAAATTTTGTTTGAGTCTCCTACATTCAATCTCTCTCTCTATATATTCCAAGCATCAAAATCCTTTTGTTCTTGGACCCTTTTTACACCACCACATAGCACTACTCTTCCTCACTCCATTCCAGCAGTTGGAGGGCCATTTCCAGAGCTCAAGAGTCCCCAAACTTGGTCCAAAGGCTATCAAAGATTGGTTCTTCAAGGGTAAGTCTTCTTTTCCTCTTTTCTTGCTTTATTTTGGTCTATATTCTAGCTCATTGTGCTTGCATATTTGGGCTCCAATCCTAACTGAAAATAATCTTATTTTAAGCTCTTTTTCATGTTTGATTAAGGGCCTCCCCCTGTTTGAGGCCTTCTTTTTACACTTTGTGTTAAATCTCTCTTGTATGCCTCTTTCTTGCATAGTATTTTAGGCTCATTTGTAAACTGTTTTGAGCTTGGTTATAAACTAAAAAGTGGCTTATTTTGAGCCCTTATTCAACATTGTTGAAGGGCTCTTCACTGTTTGGGACTTCCTTTTGTCACTTGCCTTTGTATCCCTCTTTTGGCCCCATTTTTGCATGATTTGTTAGCCCCTTGTGCTTGCATTTTTGGACTCTGGTCCGAACTGTAAATAGCCTTATTTTGACCCCCTCTTCATGTTTGATCAAGGGTATTTTGTTATTTGAGGCTTCCTTTTTGCTCTTTGTGTTATAGCTCTCTTTTATGCCTTATTTTGCATAGTATTTTGAGCATGCTTGTGCACTGTTTTGGGTCTGGTCATAAACTGTAAAATGCCATGTTTTGGGCCCCTATTCAACATTTTTGAAAGGTCCTATTCTTTTTGAGGCCAGCAACCATCACTTGCTTCTTTGTCCCTCTTTTGGCCCATTTCTTGCATGAGAGTTTAGCCATACTTGTGTTTGTTTTTATGGCTTATTGTAAACTGTAAAATACCATATTTTGGGCCCCTCTTCAACTTTGTTGTAGGGATCATTACCATTTAGGGCTATCAGCTGCTACTTGCTTCTTTATCTCGCTTTCGGGGCCATTTTTGCATGTTGGCTTAGCCCCATTTGTGTTCCCCTTTTGGCCTTGCTTAAAACTGTAAATATGCTTGTTTTGGGACTGTCTTGATTCTGTCTTCACACTTCATGTTCAAATAATGCATGCTTTGTATAGCTGTAAGCCATTCCATGCGCCTAATTTCATGTTTCGTGATTCATTTCATGCATCGGGTGCCATTTTGCCATGTTTCGGGGCTGTTTTAGCATCACTTTTTGCTACTGAAATTTGCATGCTAGTATGCCATCTTCCATGTCTTGCCATGTCTTGTTAGAGTGGCATTCCATGTCTTAGGGTCGGTCCTCGGTTTGCGTGCACGTGTGCACGCATTTCGAGTGTCTCATTTTCATCTAATGGCCTCCTATGTGAGTGTGGCTGAGGTCCACTTGTGTTGGTGTAAGTCCATTATACATTGTGTATGCCATTTCATTCCATAGCATTGTGTATGCTAGGTTGTATGTTAGCGCATTGTGTATGCCATATTACCTCGTGCATCGTGTATGCCATTTCATAGCATTTTGCATGTTAGGTTGTATCTTAGTTGCATTGCATGCATGTCATACATATTGCATTGTGTTTGGGATAGGAGTTAGCCCGAGCACGGGAAACGAGGTACGTTTCGTACTCCGAGTGACGTACTCCGAGTGACGAAACGTGTCTCAATTCCCCAGTCACCGACACTCTGGATCATCCATGATGGAGTTAGGTCTTATTGTGTTTTCATGTGCATTCATTTCATATTGAGTCGTGCAATTCGACTCCTCGGCCATCATGCATCGAGATGCGCGATTGGTGGCACGAGGATCGAGGCATGCATACATTTGTGAAAACACATTGCCATGCCCATTTCCTGCTCTCTGTTGCAACAAATCAAGAATCAGCAACCTTCCGAAGCTTGGCACGCATTTCAAGAAACAAGTGCAAAACAGAGGCTAATTGGGGCATCGCCATGGATTTCCGCGCAAAGGCAACCTGGATGTGCATCATTCATCATCTGAAGAAGAGTCAAGGCAGTCCCTGGCTTGCATGCCAGTTTATTGTTTTCTTAGTTAGTTTGGTAATTAATTAGGAATTTGTACATATTTTGGACTGTATTATTTATTTGGACTGTACTATTCGGGACTGTACTATTTATTCGGACCCTCTGCGTGAGGGCATAATTGTAATAAGTGTGCGTGTGTGTGATGTATGTCTTCCAACCCCACGTCTTTCTTCCCTTTTATTTACCTGCTTATGATGGTTAGATTAGGGCATGTTTCAATTAGCATACAGTATGATAGCATGTTTGCATTCATTCATCTATTTTGCATGCACCGGGCTCGGCGCACCATACTAACTGCATTGTTCGTACTCTGAGTGACGGAACGTGTCTCAATTCCCAGTCGCCGACACTCCGAATCATCCATGATGGAGTTAGGTCTTGTTGTGTTTTCATGTGCATTCATTCCATATCGAGTTGTGCAATTCGACTCCTCGGCCATCATGCATCGAGATGCGTGATTGGTGGCACGAGGATCGAGGCATGCATACATTTGTGAAAATACATTGCCATGCCCCTTTCCTGCTCTCTGTTGCAGCAAATCAAGAATCAGCAGTCTTCCGGAGCTTGGTGCGCTTTCCAAAAATTATTACAAAACAGAGGCTAATTGGGGCATCACAGTGGATTTCCGCGCAAAGGCAACCCGGACATGCATCATTCATCATCTGAAGAAGAGTCAAGACAGTCCCTGGCTTGCATGCCAGTTTATTGTTTTCCTAGTTAATTTTGTTAATTAATTAGGAATTTGTACATATTTTGGACTGTTTTATTTATTTGGACTGTACTATTGGGGACTGTATTATTCTTTCGAACCCTCTGCGCGAGGGCATAATTGTAATAAGTGTGCGTGTGTGTGATGTATGTCTTCCAACCCCACGTCTTTCTTCCCTTTTATTTACCTGCTTATGATGGTTAGATTAGGGCATGTTTTAATTAGCATACAGTATGATAGCATGTTTGCATTCATTCATCTGTTTTGCATGCACCGGGCTCGGCGCATCATACTAACTGCATTTGTGTTTCAATTCCAAGTTGAATACTTGTTAGTTGTAGCATTTCAGATGCCATGTTTAGAATAGCCGAGCCTGCTATAGTTGCATTTTGCATGTGTTGCATTAGGCATTTCTGTATATTTAGGATCATGCATGGATTTCTAATGAGCTTCTGTTTTGGCTTGGAGTACTCGGTAAGTTTTATGCTTTAGCATCCTTGCATGCGTGTGAGTGACTGCCATGATATCATGCTTACCATGAGGCTAATTGCTTATGTGATATAACCGCCTGAATGCCTGTGGGTGAAGGTTGGGTTATTTGGATTGGGACAATGCATTGATTGGGACAATGCATTGATTGTTTGTTTTAAGCCCACTAGATAGTGGCAAAACCATCTTTTCTAAGCCCACCCGAGGGTGGCAAATCCACGTTTTAAGCCTACTTGCGAGTAGCACCATCAAACCATTTTCAAATAAACAAACATGAAATGTTTTGTTCCAATTCAGGCGATCCAGTCTATACTTGTATGATGTGCGCATCACATAGTAAACCTAGGCTAATAACAGAATAAGAACACACAATGTTTCAAAACTAGATATCATGGTTAGTAGAGGCCGATCTTTGATCGGGCGAGTGGGGGTGCTCACGAAGTGACCTTCCCCAATTGTACCCAAGTTCCCGAGCCGAGGCAACTTTGGTGATGACGGACACGTGGCCTTAGGCAAACGAGTCAGGGTTTCCTAAATTTCCCAAAAATAAAATATTTAGGTGGCGACTCTGTATCTAGCAAAGCAGTCCATGTTTGGCACTTCTTTCAAAAAATCTGTTTTCTCAAAACGATTTGCCGGATTTGGACTCTTTGGTTCAGATTGAGAACCGTGACACAAATCGAGTCCGAGCTGTAGCGAGGCCCCCCGCGGGCTTGTCTACAGTTTCTGGCGACTCTGCTGGGGATTTAGAGAACTTGACTCGAACTCATGATATCTGGTTTTGACTACACTTATGTGTTTCTTTGCATTGCATTTGCATTGGTGCGCCTAGGACACCGTGTTTGCCATCTGCTATTCCTGAACGGTTTGCCGGAGGCTTGTCTTGTCAAGGCATGACCATAAGGCTGACTGGTTGTGGGCTCTGCCAGTATGGGAACACAAACCCCGGTTTTACCGGGGCACCCTTTTTGACCATTCGACCTAGTGCATATTCAGAATCTATAGTGACCATTCCAAACTAGGACAGGTTGCTTACCCGATATAGGTTGTTTGAAACCGCTGCGTGCGTAGTGAAACCCTAGCTCCTGACAAAATAGGACAGGGAAACCCTACCCCAACATAGGGGTGTTTTGGCTCTCACTTATCTGTTATGTGCTTTTAGAGTGCGTCTCTACAGGAATGCATGTATCAGTTTGCGAGTTTGGGCATCAGGCCTGCGGGCACCAGTTCAGTATTTTGGGTTTCGGTTTACCTGAGGGTATCGGTTTACAGTCAGAATTTTGGGGCAGAATTCAGTAGAGGGCACAGTCATCCTGTTATGCTCATATCTGTTGGTGAAATTGGGCTGAGATACTGCATGTTTTCTCTTTTGCTAAGTAGTCTTGGAACCATAGCTTCAGAAGGGTCTGATATACCCCGCGTACTCTGGACCTGTGTTGTTACGTGATCAGGGGATGAACCACTTGCTGTCGGTGCTCAGTTTACTTTAGATGTGATGGATGGCACGCACTATTTTGAGCATTTGTGAATGTTATTTATCCTACTTTCTGACTTGGGTATTGAGTCTGTCTTGTTGTATCGAGTTAGTCCTGTTGAGTCTACCTTGTTATATCGAGTCAGTCATGTTGAGTCTGTCTTGTTATATCAGGTCAGTCCTGCCGAGTCTGTGTCGTTGTACCAAGTCAGTCATGTCGAGTCTGTCTTGTTGTATCGAGTCAGTCCTGTTGAGTCAGTCTTGTTGAATCGAGTCAGTCTTGTCGAGTCTGTCTTGTTGTATCGAGTCAGTCATGTTGAGTCAGTCTTGTTGTATCGAGTCAACCTTGTTGAGTCTGTCTTGTTGAACCGAGTCAGTCCTGCTTTGTTAGAGTCGGGTGATTCCGGGGGTGTTACCTCGGACATCACTTTCTTGTTTTGTGTTTGTCTTTTACACTCTTTTGAGTCTGTTTCTGCAGTGGAGCCAGTTACACCATCAGATTTTGATTGAGACAGCAGTGATTTTCACACTCTCGCGTTTGTTTCTGCCTTGTGCCAGTTATGCCGGAAGTTCTGAATGAGATGGCAGTATTTGGCTAAGAACTCTGTCTTTTCTGTGCCTTGAAGTCATTGTAATGACCTGAGTTTTTCAAAACTTTTTGAACACTGCGGTGAAAACAAAGAGGGAGGAATTCCTCGGGATTTGCAAAACTTTGATCAATTGAGAGAAAGAGAGGCGTGCTAAGCCCTTAATGAATGAAATCATGCTTGTTAGCGTGAGTACTGAGAAGGACCCTGGCTTGATCCAGACTGGTTTCACACTATCTTCAGCGCGAGCGATTTGTCGCTTTCTTAAAAATTTTCAAAAACAAAATGTTTTGCGCAGTCCTGCGAAGACCTGTGTGGAATCGCTCTTGAGATTGTGTAGCCTAGGATCGCTCTCAGCCTCGAGACTCAACCCCTTTGCTTCCAAACCTTGAACTTGAATTCAGAATGTTCAACGGTCAACTACAACGTGAGGCCTGTGTGGCCAGATTTGAAGCAGCCCTCGAACAAGAGGCCAGGAAAGTCGGATCAAGAAGATCAGAAGATCAAAAGAAGCTTGCAAAGCTAGAACAGAAGTACCCTTCGAACTAGGGGCAAAAATGTCCGATGTGCTCGAAGAGCCGAAGATGAGTCCTCTTGCAAATCAACAGTCACTCTCCTGGATTTAGACGGATTCGAGATCTCAGAATCATTTGACATGGACCAAGCTACACTTTTACCCTTGAGAGGCTCGCTAGGCCGAAAACCCGGAAGGGCGACCTAGGCAAAAGTTAGAGCAAGAAAAAGAAGAAAAAGAAGAAAAAAGAAAAAAGAAAAAAGAAAAAAAAAGAAAAAGAAAAATACAAAAAAAGAAAAGAAAAGAAAAGAAAAGATGAAAAAAAAGAAGAGAAGAAAGTAATTGAAAAGAAAAGAAAAACAAATAGCTCGCAAGGTCGAAAACCTGCAACGGGCGCCTTGGCAAAAGTTAGAGCCTAAAAAGTGAGGGTTAATACCCGAGTGTACCTTAACCCTGAACTACGTAAGGCTTGATTCCCATGTTTGGGATACGTAGGCAACTTCATCCTGAAGTCCAGCCGTAAAACACTTCAATTTGATTGTGTCCATGCGATGGTTCTGGTCATCTTTGTCTTCTCTGTATCTGAGGATTTGGTTGTGTTCGTCACTCTGAGGACTGACTACAATGCGCCGCGGTGCTATCCAAACAAGGGGCAACTTTCCGTTGCCATTCAATGTGCTGCTGCGGCGTCGTTCAAACAAGGGGCAACTTTCCGTTGCCATGCAGCTCTTTTCAAGCAAGGGGTAGTTTTCCTTCGAATCCGAGGTTGTGCATCTTAGGAGTAGGTTTCATGCTCGTTGAGCAATGGCCGTTTGCAAAAATAGTTTTTGAGAATTTTTACTGAGGTTGACTAATTTTCTCGAAAATTGTTCCATTTTTTTTTCAAAAACTGGACCATTTCTTGGACCCAAAAAGGAAAATTTTCAGTGCTCATAGCCTGACTTGCATGTTTTCAAATCAAAAATCGAACAAGCATGTTAATCAAACTCTTATGCTAATCAAAATTGTTTTAGTAGAAAACCAAAAAATGGTCAAAATGATAAACTAGGGGCACAGTTGAGTCGGCTTCCTGTCTTTTCCCTGTTGTCAATGCATTTGCCGAAAAGGGCACCATACTTGCCGAATAGGGCACTCTACCTGCCAGAAAAGGGCACAGCTGAAGCTAACAACAAAGGGCTGAAAGCTCTCTCGTCCTCCGAGCAACGAGGTATCAAGCCAAGTGCGAAGCACGAACTGGAATGGATCAAGATATTCCACTCCCTCATCCGGACAAATCTGATCACGTCCAAACTCCCCCAGCAGAGCATCATCGATCGATGTCAGGTGCAGATTTGCTACACACCCAGTTGTAGCACAACCCCTCTGTGGGAAAAACTCACTGTTGTAAACAAGAATGAGAATCTGGTAGAATACCAGGGGCAAGAGCCCACAACTTCATGCTTATCCATCAACCACCCAGGGGAGGGATTGAAAAATGAGAGATTGAAGAATAAAGAGATGTGCGATGAGAGAAAAAGTAAGAAAATGGCTTTTTCAGAAAAACAGAGCTTGAGGGCCGAGTGATGTGAGAATCACAAATAAGAAAAGGGTGGGAAACAAGACCCGGTGAAACGGGCTCCCTGTGCACGTCTGAGTGTCGTGTCTTTTTGTTTTGTCTCGATTCTTGTTTTGAGTCGTTTCAAGTGTCTATGTTTGTGTTTAGGTTGTTTACCTTTTGTTTTTCGTTGTTGAGTCGCTTTGACTGTGGTCAGTTGTAGGCTCGATACCCAATTGAAAACTCATCTCTCAATTTCAAAAATAAAATCATTTTGTGCTCCGAGTGCCGTGCCGTTCTCCACATTTGTGCAAAATAGAATTTGTTCTTTCATGAAACTGCAGGGTTCAACCCAGGTCATATGAGAACAGTGAAACCAGGACCTATCTGAAGCTATAATGGTTCCGGACTGCAAAGCATAAGCAAAAGAGGAAAATGTCAGGCATCTGATTTCGTTTCAACTTCAGTAAGCTCCGAGACTACATTCTGTGTGCACCTCTTCAGGTTTTGCCAATGCTCCGAAGTATGTGTACCTCTACCTCAAGCTCAAGATCAAGTCTACTTCAAGCCAAAATGGCGATCAGAAGTGCTCTCTCTGAGTACCAGTTCCTTGCCAGGGTCATCTTGGTTGTGTTCGCAATGAGTTCCTAGGAGATCAACTGCGACGGTGGAAACTAGAGTTCGAATGGCTGTTGCCTAGAACGCAAAGGTTCGGGATTTCCGAGACTAAGGGCCTGTTTGGCAGAGATTATTTTCAGCTTATTCCAGCTTTCAGCTTAATTTAAGCTATTTTGATGTGTTTGGTTTAGCTTATAGCTTATAGCTTTGTGGAAGTCAGAAATCAGCTTATTCTGTGAGTGGGGTAAGAGATGCTTTAAGAATAAGCTGGAAATCAGCTTAAGCTGAAAGTTATAAGCTATAAGCTGTTTAGGCATAAGCTATAAGCACTTTCCCACAGCTCTACCAAACAGGGCCTAAGTCTGGTTTAAATACCCAGAGGCGTGTCCTCGGCTTGAAATCTGTATGGAAGCCCCATAGGTTGAGATAGCGTGTATGCACCTGTAGACAGGCCCGCGGGGGGGGGGGACCTCGCTACAGCTCGGACTCGATTTGTGTCATGGTTCTAAATCTTGAACCAAAGAGTCCAAATCTGGCAAATCATTTTGAGAAAACAGATTTTTGAAAGAAGTGCCAAACATGGACTGCTTTGCCAGATACAGAGTCGCCACCTAAATATTTTATTTTGGGGAAATTTAGGAAACCTTGACTCGTTTGCCTAAGGCCACGTGTCCGTCATCACCAAAGTTGCCTCAGCTCGGGAACTTGGGTACGATTGGGGAAGGTCACTTCGTGAGCACCCCCGTTCGCCCGATCAAAGATCGGCCTCTACTAACCATGATATCTAGTTTTGAAAACATCGTGCGTTCTTATTCCGGTTATTAGCCTAGGTTTACTATGTGATGCGCATAGCATACAAGTATAGACTGGATCGCCTAAATTGGAACAAAACATTTCATGTTTGTTTATTTGAAAATGGTTTGATGGTGCTACTCACAAGTAGGCTAAGACGTGGATTTGCCACCCTCGAGTGGGCTTAGAAAAGATGGTTTTGCCACTATCTAGTGGGCTTAAAACAAACAATCAATGCATTGTCCCAATCCAAATAATCCAACCTTCACCCACAGGCATTCAGGCAGTTATATCACATAAGCAATTAGCCTCATAGTAAGCATGCTATCATGGCAGTCACTCACACGCATGCAAGGATGCTAAAGCATAAAACTTACCGAGTACTCCAAGCCAAAACAAAAGCTAATTAGAAATCCATGCATGAATCCTAACTATACAGAAATGCCTAATGCAACACATGCAAAATGCAACTATAGCAGGCTCGGCTATTCTAAACATGGCATATGATGATGCTACAGCTAACACGTATTCAACTTGGAATTGAAATACCAATGCGGTTAGTATGGTGTGCCGAGCTCGGGACTGTATGCTAATTGAAATATGCCCTAATCTAACCATCATAAGCAGGTAAATAAAAGGGAAGAAAGACGTGGGGTTGGAAGACATACATCATACACACACACACTTATTACAGTTATGCCTTCGCACAGAGGGTCCGAATAAATAGTACAGTCCCGAATAGTACAGTCCAAATAAATAATACAGTCCAAAATATGTACAAAAATCCTAATTAATTATCGAATTAACTAAGAAAATAAATAACTGGCATGCAAGCCAGGGACTGCCTTGACTCTGATGAATGATGTATGTTTGGGCTGCCTTGCGCGGAAATCCACTGGGATGCCCCAATTAGCCTCTGTTTGCAATTGTTCTTGGAATGCGTGCCAAGCTCCGGAAGGCTTCTGATTCTTGATTTGCTGCAACAGAGAGCAAGAAAGGGGCATGGCAATGTATTTTCACAAATGTATGCATGCCTCGATCCTCGTGCACCAATCACGCATCTCGATGCATGATGGCTGAGGAGTCGAATTGCACAACTCAATATGAAATGAATGCACAGGAAAACACAACAAGACCTAACTCCATCATGGATAATCCGGAGTGTCGGCGACTGGGAATTGAAACACGTTCCGTCACTCGAAGTACGAAACGCCCTCGTTTCCCGTGCTCGGGCTAACTCCTATCCCCAACACAATGCAATATGCATGGCATGCATGAAATGCAACTAATATACAACCTAACATGCAACATGCTATGAAATGGCATACACGATGCACGAGGTATCATGGCATACACAATGCGCTAACATACAACCTAGCATACACAATGCTATGGAATGAAATGGCATACACAATGCATAATGGACTTACACCAACACAAGTGGACCTCAGCCACACTCACATAGGAGGCCATTAGATAAAAATGAGACACTCGAGATGCGTGCACACGTGCACGCAAACCGAGGACCGAACCTAAGGCATAAAATGCCACTCTAACAAGACAAGGCAAGGCATGGAATATGGCATACTAGCATGAAAATTTCAGTACCAAAATATGATGCAAAACAGCCCCGAAACATGGCAAAATGGCACCCGATGCATGAAATGGTCCCGAAATGCAAAACTAGGTACATGGAATGGCTTACAGCTATACAATGCGTGCATTATTTGAATATGAAACATGAAGAAAGATTCAAGGCAGTCCCAAAACAAGAATGTTTACAGTTTTAATCAAGGCCAAACAGAGAATACAAATGGGGCTAAGCTAGCGTGCAAAAATGGCCCCGAAAGGGAGATAAAGAAGCAAGTAGCAGCTTCTGGCCTCAAACGGATGAGGGCCCTTCAACAATGTTTAAAAGGGGCCCAAAATATGGTGCTTCACAGTTTAAAACAAGCCACAAAAATATATACAAGCAGGCCTAAACTATCATGCAAGGAATGGACCAAAAGGGAGACAAAGAAGCAAGTGAAGGTTTCTGGCCTCAAACAGATGAGGGCCCTTCAACAATGTTGAATAGGGGCCCAAAATATGACATTTTACAGTTAGTGACCAAACCCAAAACAGTTTATAGATAGGCCTAAAATACTATGCAAAATAAGGCCAAAAAGGAGGTTTAAACACAAAGAGCAAATAGGATGCCTCAAACAGCAAAAGACCCTTAATGAAACATGGATAGGGCGTCAAAATAAATCCATTTTCAGTTCAGACCAGAGCCCAAAAATAGAATCACAAGAGGCTAACAAAGCATGCAAAAATGGGGCCAAAAGAGGGATACAAAGGCAAGTGACAAAAGGAAGCCCCAAACAGTGAAGAGCCCTTAACAATGTTGAATAAGGGCTCAAAATAAGCCACTTTACAGTTTACAATATGCCTCAAAACAGTTTACAAATAGGCCAAAAATAGCATGCAAGAAAGGGGCATACAAGAGAGGTAAAGAAGCAAGTACAAAAAGGAAGCCTCAAACAGTGAGAGGCCCTTAAACAAACATGAAAAAGAGCTCAAAATAATGCTATTTTCAGTTAGGGTCGGAGCCCAAATATGCAATCAAGAATGGCTTAGATAGGATGCAAAAATAAGCTTAAAAAGAGGGGAAATGTTGCTCACCCTTGTAGACCAAACTTCAACACCTCTTGGCTTGAGAAAAGGTGCCTCCTAAGCTCTGAGAAGACCCTCCAAGCTTCTGGAATGGAGTGGTGGTGTGGTGCTAGGTGGTGGTGTAGAAATGACTGTAGGGCTTGAGAGGTTTGGAGCTTGGAAGTGTAGAAAGAGAGAGATATAATATGGGAGCTCCAAAGCAATTTTTCTAACCCCTTCAAACACAGCTGGGAGGCTGTTTATATAGACAAAAGAGGGGGAGAAAATGGGGGAAAAATGGGGGGGAAATGAATTCAAGTTTCCCCCCAAAAAGTTGGCCTCCCGGATACAAAATCTGGGAGGAAAAGGAGGGTATATTTGGAATGTACCTGCAGTGAGGATCAAGGCCGGCCAGCTTGCTAGGGTTTGGGTGGCCGGCCAGCCGTCCCCATGGCCGGCCGGCCAAGGGTCAAAAGGGTCAAGAAACATTAGTGGCCGGCCACCTCAGATTGGTGGCCTCCCATGTGTGCTCAACACAGCCATGTGGTTAAAAACTGGAGACAGTGAACCAAAAGAGAGAACAACCCACTTTTCAAAGGGGTTCAAAAGGTTCAAACACAATTACTGGCCGGCCACCAAACATTGGTGGCCTCCCAGATGTGTACATCACAAATATGGGGTTTAGGGTGCAAGAAAATGGCCCAAGGATGGTCAACATTGGCTTTGAAGTGAGAAAAAACGGGCGACGGAGGGCGATGAAGGAATAAAGTTGGCTGATAGAACAATTACTGGCCTCCCACCCTTCTATGACCTTCCCAACAATGAAACAAAGGTCCCTGCCAAAAATGAACTCAAACCGATGCAAAATGAAGGTTCGGGGGCCGAAACGCGCAGTCTGGGGCCCCGAAAACTGACTGTTAGGCACCGGGAGTGGTGTTCGACCACGAAGTTGGTCTCTCGGACCACAGTGTCCCTCAAAAGGGAGGAAATAAGGTATGTGCCAAAAATCGGAGCAAATGGAGGTGGTTAGGTGGTCCCGAACCGAGGCACACGGCCAACGGCTCCGAAAACTGGGAACCGGGCTCCGAAATGGGAAAAATGGCCTACGACCACGAAACGTAGCCTACGGCCACTGAGAGATGATCTACGAGACCTCTCCCTCCCTTCGGGAAGAGAAAACAGAGAAAACAGAGCCTGGTTTGCAAACCGAGGCAAAGCATGAAAGAGTCCGGAAGTCCGGAGGCAAGGCTCGCAGCCGAGACTCTGAAACTTCTGAACGAGCACAATATGCAACATCACCAAGCGCTCAATCGGTGACGTCTGAGTCTTAAGGTCGGTCAAAAATGGGGTGTCTACAGTTGCCCCTCTTTGACAGAACTCGGAAGTCACAAGTGACGGGAGTAAATGTCAAAGCCTAGAGACGACCCATTTTTGACAAGGCCGAAGACTTAGACAATCATACAAGATAAACAGAGATGCGCCCGCAGGCGTGCCCGCAGGCAGGGGGCAAAATGCAAAGCGATGTGCACAAGGCCAGATGTAACTTGATGATCATGCAAATGCAGCAAGCTGTAATGAAGCAAGTATTCGCAAATAGATGCAACAGTTTTAAGCAAGGATGCCAAGCAACAACCACATTTCATGCATTTAGGAATGCAGAGAATTATTCAATTCTCGTCGCGTCTCACACGGAGAAGATACCATACCTGCGCGATTCGTCTGGTCGCACCAGCTTCAAATGAACCGTACATACAATATCGTGCCTGCAAAAGAAAGGAACTCAACAAGCACAACATATCTAACAACATATGCTCAATGTGATATCGGATGCAGACAATCGCGATGCCGATGGAAAAGTGCATCGTAATGCAGGAAGAAACGCGCGTGACAACGCGAGCTTAAGCACGGAGGCTTGGTGATATCAAAGTGACGTGTATAACACTGCAAGTATGTGCATGAGAATGCAAGTAATGTAGAATAAGCGTAAACCAGGATGCATGTTTGTCACAAAACAATGAGCAAGGAAATGCGCGTTTTGGCGAGGGCGACTCAATCGCGGCCTCCGGTTCACCTCCCGGAGAGGTTACAACATGTTCCGAAAGGATACATCTCACTTTTGATGAGTAATGATGAGACCTGCATCGGAAGTTGAAGCTGAAGTTCCAGCGGAGCGGTTTCGCGACAGAACGTGCACTTCACTTGTACTTTTTCAGGTCCCGGGGACTCCAATCCTCCTCAAAATTTGCAGAGAGCTAGGTAGGCATGTGGGGAACACCACCGACCAGTTTCCTTCCCAAGGGGAGGCCACCAGCCTGTTTTCCAAAAGGAGATGGCCGGCCTGCCAGAAAAGGTGGCCGGCCGGCCACTTTGCCAAATCTGTGGGCTTTTTTGTCTTTTCACCCTCTTTTCTTTAAATCCACTCACCTAAACACTTTGTGCTCACAAGTGCAGCTCCGAAAACATCTTCTCCACCTCCCCAAACCATTTTCTCTCTCAGATCTGTGCTCTATACGCGTTTTCCAACGTCCCACGCAAGTTGTTTTCGCGAAATCTTTCAGTTTTAAGCACTTTGAACCGATTAAATTTTGATTTCGGGGCTTATTTTCTCATTTTCGCCACTTAAGGTGAGTTTATCTCAATATTTGGAAGATTTTCTCGAGAGTTGACTTTTGTTGACTTTTTCATTTCCCGAGAGTTGACTTTTGTTGACTTTTTCCAATTTTAGCTCATTTTTGCTCCTTTTTGCAGATTTTCTGAAATGGCCGATCATTTCCCTCACGGTGGAGGTCCTCTGGATGCTGGAGGTGATCCCGATATCATGGCTCTGCCTCCGAGGGTTCGACCCTTCATACCCGAGAGGTACGACCCACCAGCACATATTCTGCCGCGGGCCGTTTTTTATCACTTCACCAATTTTGACAAGCGAGCATCCGGGGATCTGCTTCTGCGAGAGCCAGAGTATCACCTTTCATATGAGGCACGAGAGGTATTTACTTCGTTTTTACCTTTTCTGCAACGTATTCTGCATTTTCATGCATTTTGTGCCTTTGCCATGTTTGTCGGCTCATTTTGAGTACACAGTTTATTCGGAATATTTAGTCTATGACATAGCATTCTGTTTGCATTCTGAACACACAGTTCGATTACTTTGAATTTGTGAACACTCAGCCCATAAATTGATTGTGAACACACGGCACACACTGGTTGAGATTTGAACACGCAGCCCAAAACACTGATTCTCTGAACACATAGTCCGAATTGAAGGTGAACACGCAGCACACACTGATTGAGAGTAGAACACGCAGCCTAAACTCTAATTTTCTGAACACACAGCCCAAATTGAAGGTGAACACGCGGCACACGCTATTTGAGAGTAGAACACGCAGCCCAAACTCTAATTTTCTGAACACACAGCCCAAATTGAAGGTGAACACGCAGCACACATTGATCGAGAGTGGAACACGCAGCCCAAACTCTAATTTTCTGAACACACAACCCAAATTGAAGGTGAACACGCGGCACGCGCTGATTGAGAGTAGAACACGCAGCCCAAACTCTAATTTTCTGAACACACAGCCCAAATTGAAGGTGAACACACAGCCCAAACACTGATTTTCTGAACACACAGTCCGAATTGAAGGTGAACACGCAGCACACACTGATTGAAAGTTGAACGCGCAGCCCAAACACTGATTTTCTGAACACACAGTTCGAATTGAAGGTGAACACGCAGCACACACTGATTGAAAGTTGAACACGCAGCCCAAAACTCTGATTTTCTGAACACGCAGCCCAAATTGAAGGTGAACACGCAGCGCACACTGATTGAGAGTTGAACACGCAGCCCAAATTGAAGGTGAACACGCAGCACACACTGATTGAGAGTTGAACACGCAGCCCAAATTGAAGGTGAACACGCAGCATACACTGATTGAGAGTTGAACACGCAGCCCAAACACTGATTTTCTGAACACACAGTTCACTTACTTTACTTCGCACGCAGCCTATTCATTTTATTTGCAAGCAGCTCGTTCATTTCATTTGCACACAGCTCATTCATTTCATTTGCACGCAACTCATTCATTTTATGCTGAAACATGTATTCATTCTGAATGCAGGTTGGTTCTCGTACTATGCAGGGATATGGCTCTACCACAGCGAGAGATTGGTATATCGAGCTCCCGGAGGCTGTTCGGGATTTAGTTGACTTGACGGGATTTGGGCCCTTCTGTACTGGGTTATCTCGTTGTCCTGCCCGGAGGACGTTGATGGCAGCCTTGGTGGAGAGATGGTGGGACACCACCAACTCCTTTCATTTCTCTGCTACGGGGGACTTGACCATGACCCCGTTTGACTTTGCCATACTGACTAGCCTTGACGTGGGAGGTTGGCCCATCCCTTACGACGAGGACATGGGCGAGTGGGAGGCTGCTTGGGTATATTTATTGGGGGCTCGCCCACCTGTTGATAGGTCTTCGGGGAGAGTCCGATACACCTGGTTCTCTTCCCATTTTCGGAGGGCTGAGATGGAGCCCGGGACTCCTGAGGAGGTAGCACAGTATGCCCGCGGCTTCCTGATGTTTCTTTTCGGGACTACTTTGTTTGCCGACAGGGGGAACATTGTTGGGCTGTATCTGTTGAGTGCCTTGGTGGACCTATCACAGGTCAAATGGTATGATTGGGGTGGCGCCGGCTTGGGTACCCTTTATTGCTACATGAGCACGACCTCCCGCAGACGGGGGGACTTACTTGGCGGCTATTGGAGAGCCTGGGAGGTACTTTCTGCCCTCTTGATTTACACTTCTGCTCCTCATTACTTGTACATTGCACACACGACGCACTTTATACTCTGTATTTTGCACTTTTGCTCTCAGCATTTTGCCTTTACGTTCTGCATTATTTTCCACAGTTATGGGTCTATGTGCATTTCCCGACATTAGCCCCGGAGTTGGTGGTGGAGGGGCCCCTCGTGACCCCGTATTCACTTGTATTCGAGGGTCAGCATCGGCCTAGGCCTCGAGAGTCTCTCCTTTATCTACGACAGTATTTCGACACGGTGCGGTCGACGGAGGTATTTCAGAACTCTCAGTTCTTTCTGTTTTCACCTTTGATTTGTCTTGTACATTCCCGATTTCTGATTGGTTTATGCATTGGTTATCCGCAGATCACATGGCAGCCCTGGGCGCCTTTAGGTGAGGGTCTCCGATTCCAGTTTGCCGGGGCTTGGGGTGTCTCCCGATACCGGATCCTGTTTGAGGGGCCTGTTGGTAGGGCATGGTTTTTGGGGGAACGCTTCCTGCGTTAGGTATGGGGCTACACTTCTCAGGACCCTCCCTCAGCACCTCTCATTGAGATGCGGATCGCTGATAAGCTTTCTTCCCGAGATGTTACTAGTGCCATGCTGGGTTCCGATGCTTTACTATATCTTGAGGAGGGAGACTATGCCACTTACCGTCATATATATTTGATGCCTCCTCTGACGGGAGTGCGCACTCCGGCGATGAGGCCTGCTGGCATGCCATCTTCGAGCCAGGCCCAGGCTCGGGCTGTAGACGCCCCTTCCTCCAGCAGGGCTGGTATGTCTAGAGATGGGGGTGGATCAGTTCCCCCAATTCCTCCGACTTATCATCATCCTGGATGGCCAGACATGCCGACCGAGTTGACGGGGGTGGCGATTCGGGACTCCCTACCCGGTTCCGATAGAGCCTCCTCATCCTGACCATAGATATGTCAGAGATCCTGACTCACCACCGGTATGCTTTACAGCTTTGATTTATCAGTCAGATACTTGGACATTCATTCCTTTACTAATAGTTTTGCATTTGTATCTACAGCCTCCTGTTGAGTACGTGGATGAGATGCTCGGGATGATGGCCGCATTTGAGGGCATGATTCTGCGGAGAGAGACACAGCTGGCCATCATGGGTGTCCAGGTACTGTTCAGCTTTCTTGCATTTATCATATTTCCGATGACATGCTGATCTTGGACATTCTATTGCATTGACAGGCTGCTTGTGTAGAGCATGTTTGGCACACACCCCACTTACCCACTGTGTTTACATGTACTCACTTCATGTAGTTTTCTTGTATCTGCATCTGATATGAACTCTTTGTTTTTTCAAATGCCTCCTGTATATGTTCTGCCACGGGCCGGGCCACCTGGGCCTTCTCGGGGAGGTGGACCATCTGGGCCTTTTCGAGGGGCTGGGCCATCTGGGCCCTTTTGAGGAGGGGGGTCGTCTCACAGACGCCGGGCACACATCATAGAGGAGGAGCCCGGTGAGGACGAGGAGGAGGAGGTTGCAGATCGTCAGTTGAAGACATCTGCCGACAGAGATGAGGGCTCCGGTGGAGGCGAGGCTGAGGGGGATCCTGAGGATGACAGTTCTGACTCGGATGGTGATGGTGGTGCCGAGTTTACTTCGCAGAAGAGGATGAGGAGGGCCTCTTATTCCTGCTCCTGAGAGCATTGATGCTGCTGTTCCCTGCTTTACTTTCCTTTTTACTAGTAGTTTGTAGCACATTGCACATTACTAGGCAGTTTTATTTTCTGTAAAACTTGTACCTTTGTTTGTAAAAGGAAGCATGATGGGATAAAACGGCTTTTGAAAAAGTGTTGTATTCTTATGCCCTCAGCATCATATCGCATCGTTTTGCACAAAAATGGGATTGACTGGAAATGTGCACTGTGTATTTACCGAGTCAGGTAATGAACCGACGTAACAAATTTAAACAACTTGACTCACTAAGGAAAAAAGAATCTTAGCGGGTTTACAACTCGATAAGCAAAATTCAACAAAGTCGACAATTCGATAAACAAGACTCAACAAAAATTGTTTAAGCGAAAAGTAACAACTCAAAACAACGACAGCTCGACAAACAACTCGATAAGCAAAACGACAACTCAATAAGCAAGACAACAACTCGATAAGCAAAACTTGACAAAACCTAGTGTACTTCGGACGATTTGAGCAATGGAACGCATCTGAAACAGAGAGAAATGGAGGCCTTTGACATACCTGATGCATGGAAATGCCTTGAACTTTTTTCTGAAGGATAAAACAGGGCCAAAGACACACACTGGAGCATGGCCGAGCACCTTTGGCAGCCGGCCAGCCAGCTTTATTGGAGAGGGGAGGCCACCGGCTAGTTTTTGAAAAAGAAAATGGCCGGCCTACCAGAAAAGGTGGCCGACCGGCCACTTATCTCAGCAGCCATCAAATTTTTGACACATGTCCCCTGAATAGTGTCTTCTCTTCTTTAAAAGCCCCAACTTCGGGACTCATCCATTTCATCACTGCTTTGCACAAAAAAATGGAGGCATTTCTCGCAGAAAATCTCACATCTTGGATCTCTTCTCTAGATGGCTCGGAAAAGTTGAACTTCTGGGGTTTTGGCTTGAATGCACTATTCCCACTGAGCCGCACTCCGTTGCACCTTCCTTTCCTCCATGCCGCGGCGAGGTTTTGGAACCCGGTGATGCATGTCTTTAGCTTCGGCGGGCAAGAGGTATGTCCTACTTTCGAAGATTTTCAAGTTTTGATGGAGTCTGAACGTTCAGAAGAGATCTTGCCTCAGTTTCGTTTTAGCCACGCCTAAGCTTTAGGGCGGATGTGTGGACTCACCGCGCATGACGCTCGGTCTCTGATCTGCAATGGGGAACTGGATATCCTCGGCTTGATTCATCGCTTTTCCGATGCCGGCGACCGCGACAACCATTATTGGCAAGGTTTCCGACAACATGCTCTCTGCTTGTGTCTACTATCTCATTTTCTGCTTGCCCCGGGCTTCGGTGGACCTGGCATTCGTCTAATTGAAATTGCTCAAGGCTTGAAGGAAGGAAAGAGTTGTATTGCTATGGTATTGGCCGAAACGCTAATGGGCTTGGACGCTTTCCACCGTCAGGAGACGACCAGATTTACGGGGAGTCCACTACTGCTGCAGGTAATGTTTCCCACCCGATCTCACATATGTGTTTGCTCACATCACTCGGCCCTCAGGCTCGGTTTTTCTCACAAAACCCTTGTCTTACTGTTTTCTCATCGCACATCTCTCTATTCTTTATTCTTTCATTTTTCATCCCTCCCCAGGTATGGTTGATGGATAAATTGCAGGTTGTGAACTCTTGCCCAGCCTATTCAGCCCATGGCTACTTCTTTCGACAACGTCTAGTCGATGCCCTTGATGGGGGATGGTGGTTCGATTGGATGTGCAACTTGTCTGCAGATCGCATCGCCTGGCGCTGCCCCTGGCTTAATCTCCCAGCAATGAGTTATAGCATGTCCCGGCTGATCGGGATCCAGTTAATTGGTCTGACCCACTGTGTGTTCTACTTCCCGTTTCGGTTCCTGCGCCATTTTGGTCATGATAAGACTTGCCCACCAGAGGGGATTGAGTACCCGGCTGCTTTCCCAGTCCGAGGCGCACAGCTCGCCTGATATGCCATAGCATGGAGGACTAGAGAGCTCCTGGCCCCTGCCCCTACTTTCAGTTGCACTTTGTCTGACGAGTGCTGGGATTGGCTCAATGAGGAGGCACAGACTGGGCCCAGCTTGGCATCAGAGGCTTCGACTAGCTCTGGGAGGGGGCGCAGGGACACCTGACTTGACTATGCCCCGAATTTATTGCTTTATTAGTACTTTCAAGTTTTCTGTATGAGTGTAATAAAAAGCAACTTCAATTGTATGCAAGAGCAGGAGAACTCTGTTTTGAAATCAATGAAATTGAAGGTTGTGGTACTGAAAGTTTTCTGCTTTGGTCCAAAGATGGTCTTAGTTGTAAAAAGATTAATTTGAACAAAGTCAACTTTTATTAAAACTTTTCAAAACTATTTTCGATATGGATCAGAACTGGACAGGTCTAAGATCTGTCACTGAGATGCACAACCCCGGATCCTAGCAACTAGAAAGTTGCCCCTAGTCTGAATGGTACCACGGCACTTTCCTGGCAACGGAAAGTTGCCCCTAGTCTGAATAGCACTGCACCGGAGATCACGATGAATGCTGATGGACAAAGATGACTGAGATGGTCAAATGGACAAAGTTGATCGGGGAAAAGTTTATGGCTGAACTTCAGGATGAAGTTGCCTACGTATCCCAAAGATGGGAATCAAGCCTTACGTAGTTCCGGTTTAGGTTCACTCGGGTATTTTTACTCTCCTTTTGCGCTCTAACTTTTGCCAAGGCCGCCCTTTGCGGGTTTTCAACCTTGCGAGCTCAGTTTTTATATTTTCAAATTTTCTGTGCTCTGAGTTTTGCCTAGGTCGCCTTTTTGGGTTTTCGGCCTAATGAGCCTCTCAAGGGTAATATTTCTTCAACTTGTCCATGTTGATCGGTTGGGAGAACTCTAAGCCATCTAGATCCATCAGAACCACAACTCCACCTGACCAGATTGACTTGATGATGTAGGGACCAGTCCAATTGGGTCTGAACTTGCCCCTTGGGTCGTGGATGGGAGCTCGGTTGTCCTTGAGTACCAAATCTCCTTCCTTTAGATTCCAGGACTTAACCTTCTTATTGAAAGCCCGGGCAATTCTGCGTTGATAACCTTGGACATGGTACAGTGCTTTCAGTCTTTTTTCATCAAAGAGCATGAGTTCCTCAAATCTGCTCTTCTGCCAATCTGCCTCGGCTATTTAACACTCAGCCAATACTCGTAAAGACAGAACCTCAATCTCGATGGGTAGAACGGCCTCCATCCCATAGACTAATGAATACGGAGTCGCCCCAGTAGAAGTTATGATTGAAGTCCGGTAGCCCCATAGAGCAAATGGCAGCTTATCGGGCCAGTCCCGGTAGGTTTCCACCATTTTCTGCAGTATGTGCTTGATATTCTTGTTGGCGGCCTCAACCGCTCCGTTGGTCTGCAGCCGATAGGTAGATGACTTATGAAAAGCCACATTGTATTTTTCCAACAAATCAATCACTTCCTTCTTGAAGTGGGAACCGTTATCTGAATTATCTCGTTTGGGACCCCATAACGACAGATGATGTTGTTTCTGATAAATTTTGCAACGTGTGAAGCCTTCAACACCGCATAAGATTGGGCCTCAACCCACTTTGTAAAATAATCTATCGCGACCAGAATGAACTCATGCCCATTCGACCCCTTTGGCGTGACAGCCCCGATCACATCGATTCCCCAGACTGAAAATGGCCATGGCGAAGTCATATTGTACAGCTTCGTCGGCGGGATGTTCATGCGATTTGCATGGATCTGACACTTGTGGCATCGCCGAACAAAGCCGATACAATCCTCCTCCATGGTGGACCAGTAGTACTCCTGTCTAAGGATCTTCCGTGCCAGCATTACCCCATTCATATGTGCTCCACATTCTCTTCCATGGATGGCTTCCATTAGGCACTTCGACTCTTCGGCATCAACACACAGCTTATGTATTCCCAGATGACCTCTTCTATACAGCTTACCCCCACAGATGATGAACTGAACGGCCAATCTTCTTATTGCCCTTTTATCTTTGGCATTTACCCCCGGCGGATACGTTTCCTTTTCCAAGAAATTCCAAATGTCGTAGTACCAGGGGTTTTCGTCCTGAACCTCGTCTATAGCAGCAATCGACTCATAGGCTGGTGCAAATTTCTGGTCAATGATGACTGGACGCATCCGGACTCCGAATGGGATATCTATCATGGAAGATAGAGTTGCTAAAGAATCTGCGAACCTGTTGTTCTCTCTTAGTAGATGAACAAAGTTTAGCTTCTCAAACCGAGGAATTAGCAAGTCCAAGGTCTGGTGATACATCATCATATTTTCTTCTTTTACTTTCCAGTCTCCTTTTGCTTGAGACACAACAAGGTTCGAGTCCCCAATGACGTCCAACCGTCTTGCCCCTAGTTCCAGGGCCGCTTCCAGACCGGCAATGCATGCCTCATATTCTGCTTCGTTGTTCGAGACTTTGAACCGGAGTTTGAAGGCTAGAGGGATACGGGATTTGTCAGGTGCTATCAACAACACTCCTATCCCATACCCGTACTGATTTGATGCTCCGTCAAAGTACATCGTCCAAGTTTCGTCATCGATATGCAAGACGGCCTCATCTGGGAATAGATACTCAACTGCTTCATCCCCTTCAACTGGGTGGTCGGCAAGGAACTCTGCTACTGCTCTTCCCTTGACTGACTTGCGTGTTACATACTTCAGATCGAATTCGGAGAGCAACAGCAGCCAACGAGCTAGCCTACCCGTAAGTGCTGGTTTCTCGAAAAGATATTTGATGGGATCGAGACGTGAAACCAACATTACGGAGTGAGCTAACAGGTAGTGCCGCAGCTTCCTGGTAGCCCATACCAAAGCTAAGCAAGCCTTCTCCAACGGCGTATAGCGAGTCTCATATTCTAGCATCTTCTTGCTCAGATAGTAGATGGCTTTCTCCACTCTGTCTTCAGATTCTTGCGCAAGCATGCAGCCCATTGTGGTCTCAGTCACTGAAAGGTACAATATCAACAGTTTCCCCGGTTCTGGTGGTGATAAAACGGGCGAGTTCTGTAGATATTCTTTAATCTGTTCAAACGCAGCTTGGCATCGGCCGTCCCACTAGAATTTCTTGCCTTTCTTCAGGAGACCAAAAAGTGGTTCACAAGTCAAGGTTAATTTTGAGATAAACCGTCTTATGAATTGCACTTTACCCAGAAAGCCTCGCACCTCCTTTTCAGTCCTCGGTGGGGGCATTTCTAGGATGGCCTTGATTTTGGAAGGGTCGACTTCGATGCCCCTTTGTGTAATCAGAAACCCCAGCATTTTTCCCGCTGTAACACCAAATGTACACTTCTGAGGGTTCAGCCGCAACCGGAATTCCCTGATCCTTTGAAAGAACTTTTGCAAGGCGGTGTAGTGGCCCTCTCTATTTTTGGACTTGACAATCATGTCGTCCACATACACCTCAACCTCTTTGTGGATCATGTCATGCAATATCGTGGCCGCGGCCCGTTGATAAGTAGCTCCAGCATTCTTCAGCCCAAATCGCATCACTCTATAGCAGTATGTCCCCCACGGGGTGGTGAATGCAGTCTTTTCCCGGTCTTCTGGTGTCATTACTATCTGGTTGTAGCCTGAGAAGCCATCCATAAATGAAAGCAGCGCGTGCCCTGCTGTGAAATCCACCAACTCATCAATGTGCGGTAAGGGAAAGTCGTCCTTCGGACTAGCTCTGTTCAAATCCCTGAAGTCCACGCACACTCGGATCCTGCCATCCTTCTTTGGCACCGGAACAATGTTGGCCAACCAAGTCGGGTATTCGGATACCAGCAGGAAGCCTGCGTCGATTTGCTTGGTGACCTCTTCCTTAATCTTGAGAGCCCAGTCCGGGCGGATCCTCCTGAGTTTCTGCTTGACAGGTCGGGCCTCGGGGTCAAGGGGGATCCGATGCTGTACAATCTCAGGATCGATTCCAGGCATGTCTTCGTAGGACCACGCGAAAACATCTTTGAAATCTTTTAATAAAGCGACTAAGCACTCGCGTTCCTCTGAAGACAACGTGGACCCGATCTGGACCAGCCGCGGGTCCTCCTCAGTACCAATGTTCACGGTAGTGATTTCATCCACTAGGGGTTTAACAAATCTTTACTGCTCCTGCTCAATTAAACGTTGCAAAACCGGAGGAACTTCGTCCTCGTCGTTTTCATCAAAGTTTTGAAGTCCGAATTAATGCAATAAATCGAGGGCATAGAAAAGTACTCAGAAACCACAGTTACTTGATTCTCATTAGGCACATCCAAATCGTCCGATTCATTTACAATAGACTCAAATGAAAAGGAAAAAGACGACCTAGACAGGACTGTGGCATTCGGGTTATCATCCCCAGGAGTACCAGACTCAGACTCAGTCGAGCTGGAACCTGATTCCGACTCACAAGACTCGGTGGAATCAGGATTCCGGCTCACTACCTGACCCGGTGCTGCTGGACAAAAATCCCTCCTCGTATTGCCAAGTGAGAGAGGGTGCGATAGATGCGTCCAAAATAGTTGCTGGTAGGCCCGCAGCCGTTTCATCTCCAATCATGGAAACCGAGAAGTTATCCCCCAAGCACTTTTGGTTGATCGGAGGATCTGAAAGTAGACATGCCAGTGCTACCACGCATTTCAATTTCAGCGCCCTCGGAGTCCTCTGCCTTACACTGCTCAACCTCAGCTGATGGGTCTGTCTGCTCTGCGGCAACGTCATCCCTGGGTGGTTGCAAGTCGAAGAAGATCTCGAAACCTGGCACGCACTTCTTCTCCGCGTTCAGCCACGGCTCTGGGAAGCCGCAAAACGGAAAGTCCTCCCCCTCCCGGACGAAACGTCCGTTCAGGGTACCCTGAATGGGCCTATGCATCAATTCAAAAGGCTTCCCAGCCTGCTTTGCTCTAGCTCTTCCAGCCATTTCTTTCCCCTTCCTTACCCAGTCCTCTTTGGTGGGCAGATAACCCAGTCCAAAGGTATGAGGATTGTGTGGCACTTCGGCCAATGTTGCGACACCCTTTCGGCCGCTCCTTCCTAATCCCATCCCAGGGATGTGTTGTAACTTGTTCATGAGGTAAACAGATTGAGCACTGATGTACACTCCCTCATTCACAGCCATGATATTCTGCACCACCCGAGCCTCAGCCAGAGTGAACCCTGATAAGAACACATCCTCCGTGTCGTGTTCGATTTCCAAGACTGGTGTAGACACTTCCGGCGGCGGATGGATTGATGAATTCCCGAAAACAATTGCCACCCCCTTCCCGTGAGGGTACTTCAACATCTGATGTAAAGTGGAAGAGACTGCCTTCACTTGGTGCAACCACGGCCGCCCCAAGAGTAGATTGAAGGTTGCGGGAACGTCCAAGACATGAAATTCAATGTTGTGTTGTCCTGGACCAACCTGGGTTTGAATCTTGACAGTCCCCATCACTTCTCTGCTGGTATTATCATAGGCTCTGATCACTTGAGTGGTTGGTATGAAGTCCGCAGGCTTCAACCCGATCACATACGCTGTTCTGGCTGGGCAGACATTGATGGCGGACCCGGTATCAACAAGTACCACCGGTATCCACTTGTCTCTACATTCCACGGAAACGTAGAGGGGTTTGTTATGACTTGTGCCCTCAAGCGGTAGTTCTTTGTCCGAAAAGGTTAATGCCGGGGAACCTCCTCCCGAAAAAACCAGCCCAACCAGCTGCTCTGGTGTAGTATCTATGGAGAGTTTGGCCTTGTCCATAGCAGATAGGACAGCCTGTCTGTGTACCCGCGACGCCATAAGCAGTCCCCAGATGGAGATGTCTGCTTGTATCTTCTTTAATTGCCTCAGCACAGCTTCTTCTTCGATCTGCTTCTTCTTTTGTTTCTCAACTTCCTTGTCTTTCCCGGATGCCTCCGGCTGGTCTAGGTGCGGGGGCTTGAAATACCGCCCACTTCTCGTCATGTGATCCACCTCATCGAGGTACCAGGTGTCATCTGGTTGATTGTTTCCCCAGTCATCGTCTGTATGGGCAAGACATAAATCATCGTCTTCCCACCACATTCCGTTGGCATCCAAAAGGCATTTGTCTGGCTCTGGCATGACTGTACCCTCAGTACTTTCAGCCCATATGCTCACGGCATCTTCTGTCCTCGTGCCTACAGTACTCCCGGCCCCTTCATGGGCTTTTGCCTTTCTGATTCTCTCGGAATCCCAGATCTTTTGTTGTTCCGCCTGCGTTAGCATGGTTTGTTGTTCGGTTTTCCCTGCATTCACAATGCCTTGATTCCGAGCGAAATTCTTTGTACCGGCGCTCTCCGGCAATGTATTCTGACTTTCGGCCCTTCCGGCCACCACTGGTACCCTCGCCCCTGCCGGGCTCTGTTCTGGTTGAAACTCTACAACATCCGGTTGATCGTCCAGCCACCCGGTAGCTTCTGCCGATTCCTCATATTCAAACCAGTTGACTGCTGCGTCCCCTGATTCTTGGTCATTGAAAAACTGTAGGTTGGCAAAGTCCTCCTCCACAGCCATCAAATCATCTGTTCCCTGTTCAAATCTGTCTCCCTAAATAACACACAGTTCTGCCCTCTCTAGCAATCCCACACTTGGCTCAGACTGGCCCACGGACAGGATGTACTCACTCGAATCGTAGGCTCCCCCAACAAAATCCTCAGACCGCTCAAACCCTATCTTCATAGTTCCATCCTCCTCTGCAATCTCCTCTGTGTTTTCTTCAACAGCCGCCACCATTGGCTCGGGTTGGTTTGTGGAGATGCTCATCATGCACAAAGAGTCGGTGCAATCAGGGAGGAGCACCTCCGGCTTAGGTAGGTGGGACGGGGTGATATAGATACCAGGATTGTAAGATGCGACCCCGGTTTGGATAAAGTTGATTCTGTTGGGAGGTGGAGCTTGGTTGTGTGTAGGAAGTGGGTTGGTTGTGACATTAGGTTTGTCGGGAGGCGCAATCACCTGCTTGTCAATAAAATCTTGGATCTCGTGACGCAATCTGAAACAACGGTCGGTGTCGTGACCGTGCTGTTGGTGATTCGCGCAGTATTTGGCCGGGTCATGAAAGGGAGGAAGTGGATTTGGTAATGGCCTCGGCTCTAGGGGTTGCAAATGCTTTTTTCTGATTAAGACCCCGAGAGCCTTGGACAAAGGCATGTATAGTGGGGTGAAGGTTCTTTAGCCTCTGGGTTGGTATTTAGTGGTCTAGGTATTACTTCCGGATGCACCGGAGAAGGGTGTGGCCGCCATGGGTCTTGGAAGTGGAGGGGGAATGGTGGTGACCATACTGACCTCTGAAGCTCTTGCAGTTGCAGCGCCACTCGGGCCTGCGTTGTTGTTACGATTAAAGGTTCTCCGGGGTTGCTCCCTGTCCTGGTCAATCAGACCCTGTTTCATTGCGTCTTTGATTTGTACCCCATCTCGTGTAGATCCGAGAAGGTGGGGAAGGGGAGTACAATCATCTTTTGCATCAGTTTCGGTTGGAGATTGCGCACAATCATCCTGATCTGGTCTTTATCAGTAGGCCTCAAAGTCATCATCGATGCCTTCGCCCTCCATCGAGTCACGAAATCTGAGAAAGTCTCTTTGGGCTCCTGCCTTGTTGTTTCGAGATCACGAGTCGTAATCTCGATCTGGGTATTGTACGAGTATTGTGCAACAAAGGCCTCGGCCATTTCATCCCAACTTCTTTTGACCTCATCCTCCAACTTCGCGTACCAAATTGCGGCCACACCCGAGAGGGTCCGACCAAACAGCGAAAGCTTCTGTGGTCTGGTTAGGCCCATTGGCCGCAGTATATCTGAAAATAGCCGGAGGTGGACCATGGGGTCCCCGGACCCATCGAAGCGATCGATCTGGGGCATTTTGAATCTATCCGGCAATGTCACGGCCACATCGATATATCCGTCCTCGATATCCGGAATAGCCTTTACTCCCTGGGATTTCTTGAATAGCTTCTCGAGCTTACTCAGTTTCAGTGCTGTGTGGTCTATTTCGAACTCGAAGGGAGAGTCCAGGTGGTTGGCGGGTGTATGGGTCTTGGACAGTTGAGGCGGAAGTGGGGGCGGAGCTGGCCCCGTTGGAAGACCTGTGTCCTCCTGAATATTTGGTAGGGTGTTTTGGGGATTTGGCAGAGCATTTTGGGCAGCTGGTGCCTGCTCGGGTAGTGGGACCCCTGGTGGAGGAGGAACTGAATGTGAGGCTGATGCTGCATTCTGTTGTTGCAGTCTAGTGATGAGATCGGCCTGTTGGGCCATGACTGTGGCCTGTTGTTTAGAGAACTCCGCTTGGCGGACAGCGTCCTCCTGCATCTGTCTCATGCTCTCTTGTATTTGGCGCATCATTTCTTCTATCCCGGCCATATTCTGTTGGTCTTGCCGACTGACAGGTATGTGTATCTCTATAGCAGAAACCGAAACCTCAACCCGACTATTCACTGCTAGGGTAGACCACTGCCCTAATAACCTCTGCTCAGACACACTGCGCTTTCTCGGCCTTCTTCTAACAACCGGGGGTAGAGAATGGAACACTGGATGTCCGTCAACCAGATCCTCAGATCAATTGAGCCAACGACCTCTTGTCCAAAGTGCTTGGGGAATATCTACTGGTTCGGAAGCAATTGTGCTAAAAACTGCCCTAGCAAAAAGATAAATAAAGCGAAAAAGGAAATAAATAACCAGATAAACGAACAGCATAACAGCTTAAAATAAATACACAACACACGGCTGGGCATAATAACACACGGTCGATAAGCTGAAAATGCACTGTCCTCAAACACTGATCATTATCCCTGAATCACTATCCCCGAAAACTGAATCTTGATACCTGCAGATAACTGATTTCTCAAATAACTGACTGATGCCCGCAGGCCTGATGCCCAAAACTCATAAACTGATACATGCATTCCTGTAGAGACGTACTCTAAAGCACATAGCAGATAAGTGAGAGCCAAAACACCCCTATGTTGGGGTAGGGTTTCCCTGTCCTATTTTGTCAGGAGCTAGGGTTTCACTACGCACGCAGCGGTTTCAAACAACCTATATCGAGTAAGCAACCTGTCCTAGTTTGGAATGGTCACTATGGATCTGAATATGCACTAGGTCGAATGGTAAAAAAGGGTGCCCTGGTAAAACCGGGGTTTGTGTTCCCATACTGGCAGAGCCCACAACCGGTCAGCCTTATGGACATGCCTTGACAAGACAAACCTCCGGCAAACCGTTCAGGAATAGCAGATGGCAAACACGGTGTCCTAGGCGCACCAATGCAAATGCAATGCAAAGAAACACACAAGTGTAGTCAGAACCAGATATCATGAGTTCGAGTCAAGCTCTCTAAAGTCCCCAGCAGAGTCGCCAGAAACGGTAGACAGGCCCGCGGGGGGGGGACCTCGCTACAGCTCGGACTCGATTTGTGTCACGGTTCTAAATCTTGAACCAAAGAGTCCAAATCCGGCAAATCATTTTGAGAAAACAGATTTTTGAAAGAAGTGCCAAACATGGACTGCTTTTCCAGATACAGAGTCGCCACCTAAATATTTTATTTTGGGGAAATTTAGGAAACCCTGACTCGTTTGTCTAAGGCCACGTGTCCGTCATCACCAAAGTTGCCTCGGCTCGGGAACTTGGGTACGATTGGGGAAGGTCACTTCGTGAGCACCCCCGCTTGCCCGATCAAAGATCGGCCTCTACTAACCATGATATCTAGTTTTGAAAACATCGTGCGTTCTTATTCCGGTTATTAGCCTAGGTTTACTATGTGATGCGCACAGCATACAAGTATAGACTGGATCGCCTAAATTGGAACAAGACATTTCATGTTTGTTTATTTGAAAATGGTTTGATGGTGTTACTCACAAGTAGGCTAAGACGTGGATTTGCCACCCTCGGGTGGGCTTAGAAAAGATGGTTTTGCCACTATCTAGTGGGCTTAAAACAAACAATCAATGCATTGTCCCAATCCAAATAACCCAACCTTCACCCACAAGCATTCAGGCAGTTATATCACATAAGCAATTAGCCTCATGGTAAGCATGCTATCATGGCAGTCACTCACACGCATGCAAGGATGCTAAAGCATAAAACTTACCGAGTACTCCAAGCCAAAACAAAAGCTAATTAGAAATCCATGCATGAATCCTAACTATACAGAAATGCCTAATGCAACATATGCAAAATGCAACTATAGCAGGCTCGGCTATTCTAAACATGGCATATGATGATGCTACAGCTAACACGTATTCAACTTGGAATTGAAATACCAATGCGGTTAGTATGGTGCGCTGAGCCCGGTGCATGCAAGACAGATGAATGAATGCAAACATGCTATCATACTATATGCTAATTGAAATATGCCCTAATCTAACCATCATAAGCAGGTAAATAAAAGGGAAGAAAGACGTGGGGTTGGAAGACATACATCACACACACACACTTATTACAGTTATGCCCTCGCACAGAGGGTCCGAATAAATAGTACAGTCCCGAATAGTACAGTCCAAATAAATAATACAGTCCAAAATATGTACAAAACTCCTAATTAATTATCGAATTAACTAAGAAAATAAATAACTGGCATGCAAGCCAGGGACTGCCTTGACTCTGATGAATGATGTATGTTTGGGCTGCCTTGCGCGGAAATCCACTGGGATGCTCCAATTAGCCTCTGTTTGTAATTGTTCTTGGAATGCGTGCCAAGCTCTGGAAGGCTTCTGATTCTTGATTTGCTGCAACAGAGAGCAAGAAAGGGGCATGGCAATGTATTTTCACAAATGTATGCATGTATGCATGCCTCGATCCTCGTGCCACCAATCACGCATCTCGATGCATGATGGCCGAGATATATTTGGAATGTACCTGTAGTGAGGATCAAGCCGACCAGCTTGCTAGGTTTGGGTGGCCAGCCGGCCCTCCCCATGGCCGCTGGCCAAGGGTCAAAAGGGTCAAGAAACATTAGTGGCCGGCCACCGCAGATTGGTGGCCTCCCATGTGTGCTCAACACAGCCATGTGGTTAAAAACTGGAGACAGTGAACCAGGAGAGAGAACAACCCACTTTTCAAAGGGGTTCAAAAGGTTCAAACACAATTACTAGCCGGCCACCAAACATTGGTGGCCTCCCAGATGTGTACATCACAAATATGGGGTTTAGGGTGCAAGAAAATGGCCCAAGGATGGTCAACATGGCTTTGAAGTGAGAAAAAACGGGCGACGGAGGGCGATGAAGGAATAAGTTGGCTGACAGAACAATTACTGGCCTCCCACCCTTCTATGACCTTCCAACAATGAAACAGAGGTCCCTGCCAAAAATGAACTCAAACCGATGCAAAATGAAGGTTCGGGGGCCGAAACGCGCAGTCCGGGGTCCCAAAAACTGACTGTTAGGCACCGGAGTGGTGTTCGACCACGAAGTTGGTCTCTCGGACCACAGTGTCCCTCAAAAGGGAGGAAATAAGGTATGTGCCAAAAACCAGAGCAAATGGAGGTGGTTAGGTGGTCCCGAACCGAGGCACACGGCCAACGGCTCCGAAAACCGAGAACCGGGCTCCGAAATGGAAAAATAGCCTACGACCACGAAACGTAGCCTACGGCCACTGAGAGATGATCTACGAGACCTCTCCCTCCCTTTGGGAAGAGAAAACAGAGAAAACAGAGCCTGATTCGCAAACCGAGGCAAAGCATGAAAGAGTCCGGAAGTCCGGAGACAAGGCTCGCAGCCGAGACTCTGAAACTTCTGAACGAGCACAATATGCAACATCACCAAGCGCTCAATTGGTGACGTCTGAGTCTTAAGGTCGGTCAAAAATGGGGTGTCTACAGCACCTCAATTCTGGATACTGAACCAACATAGTCTGTCACCCCGTTGGAGAATAGGGAAAGTTGTGAATATGATCAGGAAGACAAGCAACAGCCGTAGCTCCTACATACAGATATTGTTACTTGTCAGCATTTTAGAACCTTTGTACTGTGAGTTGAAGGTAAGTGTTCGAAGAGCACGAGGGGAGATCCCCATCAGAGTAGAGCGGTTCACCGCCACTCACCTCATGAGTTGCTTTCTAAAGCGCCGCTTTGTCCATTTATTGCTTTCCTTAAAGCATCATGCATTGTAATGCATTATACCTGTCAAGTTTCTTTCTCAGTCATGCACGATATTGTATGTACGGTTCATTCAAAGAAGTTCTGTTTAAGATCATTCACGTAGTGTATCAATCACACTTCATTTGCTTCATTCAGTGTATCTAACACACTTCATTTGCCTTAGTGTATCAATCACACTTTATTTGCTTTACTCAGTGTATCTAACACACTTCATTTGCCTTAGTGTATCAGTCACACTTTATTGCTTCACTCAGTGTATCTAACACACTTCATTTGCCTTAGTGTATCAATCACACTTCATTCACTTAGTGTATCAATCACACTCTCTTCACTTAGTGTATCAATCACACTTCATTCATTTTGTGTATCTATTACACAGATTCCCATTTTGTGTATCAATCACACTCTCTTTACTTTAGTGTATCAATCACACTTCATTCATTCTGTGTATCTATCACACACATTATCATTGTGTGTATCTATCACGCATATATTCACTTTAGTGTATCAATCACACTTCATTTAGTTAGTGTATCAATCACACTTCATTCATTTAGTATATCTATCATACTCTGTTCACATAGTGCATCTATCACACTTTGTGTTCGCCTTTAGTGTATCAATCACACTCTGTTCACTTAGTGCATCTATCACACTTCGTGTTCACCTTTAGTGTATCAATCACACTCCGTTCACTTAGTGCATCTATCACACTTTGTGTTCACTTTTAGTGTATCCATCACACTTGTTCACTTAGTGCATCTATCACACTTTGTGTTCGCTTTTAGTGTATCAATCACACTCCGTTCACTTAGTGCATCTATCACACTTTGTGTTCACTTTTAGTGTATCCATCACACTTGTTCACTTAGTGCATCTATCACACTTTGTGTTCACTTTTAGTGTATCAATCACACTCTGTTCACTTAGTGCATCTATCACACTTTGTGTTCACCTTTAGTATATCCATCATACTTTGTTCACATAGTGCATCTATCACACTTTGTGTTCACTTTTAGTATATCTATCATACTCTGTTCACTTAGTGCATCTATCACACTTCGTGTTCACCTTTAGTGTATCAATCACACTCTGTTCACTTAGTGCATCTATCACACTTCGTGTTCATTTTTAGTATATCAATCATACTTGTTCACCAAGTGCATCTATCACACTTTGTGTTCACATTTAGTATATCAATCATACTTTGTTCACTAAGTGCATCTATCACACTTTGTGTTCACCTTTAGTGTATCCATCACACCTGTTCACTAAGTGCATCTATCACACTTCGTGTTCACATTCAGTATATCGATCATACTTTGTTCACTAAGTGCATCTATCACACTTCGTGTTCACATTCAGTATATCTATCATACTTGTTCACTAAGTGCATCTATCACACTTCGTGTTCACATTCAGTATATCTATCATACTTGTTCACTAAGTGCATCTATCACACTTTGTGTTCACCTTTAGTGTATCCATCACACTTATTCACTTAGTGCATCTATCACACTTCGTGTTCACCTATTGTGTATCCATCACACTTGCTCACTTAGTGCGTCTATCACACTTTGTGCTTGTCTTTTGTGTATCCATCACACTTTGCTCGTTTAGTGTATCAATCACACTTTGTTCATATAAAGTATCTATCACACACTCGCTTTACATCTATCACACACGCTCGCTTCGTGCATCAATCACACACTTCGTTCACCTTTGTGTATCTATCGCACATGTTCGTGAAGATTCCATAATTTTCTTACATCCTTTCTGCACGAGATGTAGTTTGGCTCGAGTTTACCTACTTGCCTAGCATTCGCTTAAAATGTTGCATTTATTCTGCATAATTGCTTCATTACAGCTCTCTTTGCATGATCATGAGTGATGTCCGGCTTCGCGTAGCGTATAAGTCCAATCTTCAAACCGGCTTCGCGTAGCGTATAAGTCCAATTTTCAAACCGGCTTCGCGTAGCGTATAAGTCCAATTTTCAAACCGGCTTCACGTAGCGTGTAAGTCCAATTTTCAAAACCGGCTTCGCGTAGCGTATAAGTCCAATCTTCAAACCGGCTTCACGTAGCGTATAAGTCCAATTTTCAAACCGGCTTCGCGTAGCGTATAAATCCAATCTTCAAACCGGCTTCGCGTAGCGTATAAGTCCAATTTTCAAACCGGCTTCGCGTAGCGTATAAGTCCAATCTTCAAACCGGCTTCGCGTAGCGTATAAGTCCCAATTTTCAAACCGGCTTCGCGTAGCGTATAAGTCCAATTATCAAACCGGCTTCGCGTAACGTATAAGTCCAATTATCAAAATCTTTCTGCATATCATTTTGCATCCTGCCCCTGAACTACGCTGGTTTGATTCCTTGCAAAGGGATACGTAGGCAGCCTGCGGGCACAACCATTTATTTATCTATATTTTGTTTGTTTGTCCAAGTCTTCGGCCTTGTCAAAAATGGATCGTCTCTGGGCTTTGACATTCACTCCCGTCACTTCTTGACTTCCGAGTTCTGTCAAAGAGGGGCAACTGTAGACACCCCATTTTTGACCGTCCATAAGACTTGGACGCCACTGATGGTTTACATGGTGGAGAAAGTTGTGCAGGGGAAGGGTCCAATTTCTTCGGCAAAGAGAGAGTCAAATCTCAACTTCATACCCCTGTTCTGGACCAAAACGATCTCGATCAAAAGATTTTAGGCTTAAAACCCTCTCTTTCAAAACGTTTTTTTTGAAATAAAGTTTTTACAGTGTTCCGACGCTCGCATTTCGTTAAATGTTGCGCTTTTCGGTAAACCGAGCAAGGACAAAGTGGAAATGAATGAAAGAGGGATGAAATCTTTGAAAAATCTTTCAAAATACCTTACTTAGGGGGTTTGAAGTTGAAGAAAAGAGGAGGAGAGGGAAGAAATCCAGTTGGGGAAGAAAATGGGCATGAATCGTTAAGAGAGAATCGAACAGCCCTCGCCGAATCGGGCCTATTCATTCGCATACTTGGAATCAAGCTATGAGGGCCACCACCATTGGAAAGCTTACTCCCGGGGCCTCATTTTTCACTCAAGAATCTCCTAAATCCAATTCCGGATATGGGAGATATGGTTGATTGAAGTAGGGCATCACTCCGATTGGAACCGAATCTGCGCGGCTTCACGGAAATTGGCATAACTTTTTCCACAGGAGGAATTTTAATGCAACGTTTACGCCATTAGAAAGATAACTTCCGGGGATTCAATTTGGACACTTGAATGGCCACCATTAGACTTCCCAATCACCCACGCGCCACATTTCTTTCCGGCAGCCCATTTTTTTGTCCCGAAAAGTGGCAGGCCGGCCACTTAACCTT
>CM069916.1:12647422-12682568 GCA_036172215.1 Camellia granthamiana
AGAAAAGCAGTGCGGGATGTGAATACAAGGTTGCTAAAGGCAGAATACAGAGTGCAAAGTGCGCGCGTGTGTGCAGTGAACAAGCAATGAGAAGCAAAAAAATGTAAATCAAAAGGACAGAATGTACCTCCCAGGTTCTCCAGTAGCCGCCGAGTAAATCTCCCCCGTCCGCGAGAGACTGCGCTCATGTAACAGAACAGGGTAGCCAGGCTAGCGCCGCCCCAATCATACTGGCTGACCTGTGATAGGTCTACCAAAGCACTCAGGAGATATAATCCTACCATGTTCCCTCTATCAGCGAACAAGGTGGTGCCGAGGAGATACATGAGAAAACCGCGGGCATACTGCTCCGCCTCCTCAGGAGTACCGGGCTCCATCTGTGGCCGCCGGAAGTGCAAAGCAAACCAGGAGTATCGGACTCTCCCCGAACCTCTGTCTACAGGCGGGTGTGTCCCCAATAGGTGCATCCAAGCAGCCTCCCACTGGCCCATATCCTCGTCATAGGGAATGGGTACACCGCCTACGTCTAGGCCGGTGAGTATAGCGAAGTCCAGCGGGGTCATGGTCATATCCCCGGCTGCAGAAAAATGGAAAGAATTAGTGGTGTCCCACCACCTCTCTGCTAGAGCCGCGAATAAAGTCCTACTGATGAGGCAACGAGATAATCCCCGGCAGAATGGTCCAAATCCTGCGAGGTCGACCAAGCCCCGGACAGCTTCCGGAAGCTCAAAATACCACTCCCTCGCGGGTGACGGAACCATATCCTCGCACTGTGCGAGAATGAACCTGCATTTAGAATGAATGCATAGATCAGCAAATGAAGTGAAAATGAGCTGTGTGCAAATGGAGTGAAAATGAGCTGTGTGCAAATGAAGTGAAAATGAGCTGTGTGCAAATGAAGTGAAAACGGGCTGCGTGTTCAGTAAATTTGGTATTTGGGCTGCGTGTTCAAAGTTTCAGTACATCTGAGTTTGGGACTGTGTGTTCTACTCAACATCAGTGGGCTTGCGTGTTCACCTCAAATTGGGACTGTGTGTTCTACTCAACATCAGTGGGCTGTGTGTTCGCTTCAAATTGGGACTGTGTGTTCTACTCAACATCAGTGGGCTTGCGTGTTCACCTCAAATTGGGACTGTGTGTTCTACTCAACATCAGTGGGCTGTGTGTTCACCTCAAATTGGGACTGTGGTGTTCTACTCAACATCAGTGGGCTGCGTGTTTCACCTCAAATTGGGACTGTGTGTTCTACTCAACATCAGTGGGCTGTGCGTTCGCTTCAAATTGGGGACTGTGTGTTCTACTCAACATCAGTGGGCTGTGCGTTCGCTTCAAATTGGGACTGTGTGTTCTACTCAACATCAGTGGGCTGTGCGTTCGCTTCAAATTGGGACTGTGTGTTCTACTCAACATCAGTGGGCTGTGCGTTCGCTTCAAATTGGAACTGTGTGTTCTACTCAACATCAGTGGGCTGTGTGTTCGCTTTAAATCTGGGCTGTGTGTTCAGTACATCAAGTTTGGGGCTGTGTGTTCTACTCTCAATTAGTGGGCTGTGTGTTCGCTTTAAATCTGGGCTGCGTGTTCAGTACATCAAGTTTGGGGCTGTGTGTTCTACTCTCAATCAGTGGGCTGTGTGTTCGCTTCAAATCTGGGCTGTGTGTTCAGTACATCAAGTTTGGGGCTGTGTGTTCTACTCTCAATTAGTGGGCTGTGTGTTCGCTTCAAATCGGGGCTGTGTGTTCAGTGCATCAAAGTTTAGGGCTGTGTGTTCTACTTTCAAATCTGGGCTGCGTGTTCAGAAAATCTGAGTTTTGGGAGTATGTGTTCTACTCTTAGTCAGTATGTGTTGTGTGCTCATTTTCAACTTCGGGCTGTGTGTTTGGCGAATCAATGTTTGAGCCGTGTGTTCAATTCCTAACTAATGTATACTACGCATTCACAATTATTCAATGAGCTGTGTTCACGGAATTCAAGTGGCTAAGTCACATGCTCAGGATGCAAGTACTATGTCATAAGCTAAACTATGTGTCTAAGCATGACAGGGGAATGAAATGCACGAGGAATACAGAGACTAAAGTAAAATACCTCTGCATCATAAGAGAGGTGCTGCTCTGGCTCTCGTAGGAGAAGATCCCTTGGTACTCGGTCGTTAAACTCAGTGAAATGACGAAAAGTGGCCCGCGGAAGCCTATGAACCATTGGGGCATATCGATCGGGAATGAAAGGGCGAACTCCCGGAGGCAATGCCATAATGTCAAAGTCATCTCCGGCGCCGGGAAAACCTCCGCCGTGAGGGAAATGGCCCGCCATGTCGAGAAATCTGCAAAGAGGAGCAAAAATGAGCAAAATGGGCCAAAGTTGGAAAAAGTCAACAAAAGTCAACTCTCGGGAAACAAAAAGTCAACAAAAGTCAACCCCCGGGAAAATTTTCCAAATATTGAAACAAAATTACCTCAAGTGGTGAAAATGAGAAGAGAAGCCCCAAAGTCGAAATTTAGTCGCTTCAAAGTGCTTAAATCTGAAAGATTTCGCAAAAACAACTTGCGTGGGAGGCCGAGGGGCGCGTATAGAATGCAGATCTGAGAGAGAAAATGGCTTAGAGAGCAAGAGGAGAGAATTCCACACTTGGGGGTGTGATTTCGGAGGCAATGGGCAAGCATATATATAGAAAAGGTCAAAATGACCATTTTGCCCCTGCTTTTGGCAGGTGGCCGGCCGGCCACCTAACCTGGCTGGCCGGCCTCTCTACTTTTTGGCCCTGGCCGATGGCCTCTCCAAGGGCAACCACCTGGCCGACCATGTCCCCTACCCCCTCCCCTACCTCTCTGCAAATTTTGAGGAAAATCGGAGTTCCCGGGACCTGAAAAAGTTGAAGAAAAGTGCACTTTCTGGCGCCGAATTGCTCCGCCGGAACTTTAACTGCAATTTCTGATATGTGTCTCGTCGTTATTCATCAAAAATCAGAGTGTATCCTTTTTAAACATGTTGTGAACTCTCCGGGAGTTGAATCAGAGGCCGCGATTGAGTTGCCGTCACCGAAATGCGTATTTTCCGGTTCATCATTTCATGTCAAACGGGCATCCTGATTTGTGCTTGGTTTTGCATTACTCGGCTCATGATTCGCATTCTCATGATTGTTTTGCATTGTCATGCATGATTTTTCGGTATACGATACTTCTATGCTTGAACGCACGTTGACGCGCACGCACTTTTCTCGCGTTATGTTGCATCCGTTCATCGACACTGTGTGTGTCAAACCTTTCGAATCACAGGAATCGCCTGGAATATATGTTGTTGCATATTGTTCTTGTTGAATTTCTCTATTTTGCAGGCACGATATTGTATGTACGGTTCATTTGAGGCTGGTGCGACCAGACGAATCGCGCAGGTATCGTATCTTCTCCGTGTGAGACGCGATGAGAATTGAATGATTCTCCGCATTCCTAACTGCATGAAATGTAGTTGTTTGCTTTGCATTCTTGCTTAAAACTGTTGCATCTATTTGTCAATACTTGCTTCATTGCAGCTTGCTGCACTTGCATGATCACCTGGCTCTGTGCATGTCGTTTTGCATTTTGCCCCCTGCCTGCGGGCACGCCTGCGAGCACATATCTCTGTTCATTTCGTTTGATTGTCTAAGTCTTCGGCCTTGTCAAAAATGGGTCGTCTCTGGGCTTTGACATTCACTCCCGTCATTGTTATGACTTCCGAGTTCTGTCAAAGAGGGGCAACTGTAGACACCCCATTTTTGACCGACCTTAAGACTCAGACGTCACCGGTTGAGCGCTCGGTGATGTTGCATACTGTGCTCGTTCAGAAGTCTCAGAGTCGCGGCCGCGCGCCCTGCCTCCGGACCTCCGAACCGTCTTCTCTACCTTGTCTCGGTTTGCGAACCAGGCTCGGTTTTCTCTGTTTTCTTTCCTAAGGGAAGGGAGTGGTCCCGCAGATTATCTCCCGGTGGCCGTGAGCTACTTTTCGTGGCCGTAGGCCATTTTGCCCATTTCGGAGCCCGGCTCCCGGTTTTCGGGGCCGTTAGGCCGTGTGCCTCGGCTCGGGACCGCCCAACCATCTCCGCTCTCTCCGGTTTTTGGCGGAGACCTCTGTTTTAATGTTCCGAGGAACACTGGGGCCCCTGGTACCCACTTCGCAGCCGAACACCACTTCCGGTGCCCGGCGGCCCATTTTCGGGACCCCAAACTGCGTGTTTTGGTCCCGAGCATTCATTTCGCATCCATTTGCTCCGGTTTTTGGCAGGTATCTCTGTTTAGTCATTCCAGAGGACACTGGGGTCGCAGATACCCACTTCGCTGCTGAACACCACTTCCGGCACCTGCAGCCCATTTTTGGGATTCCGAACTGCTCGGTTTTGGCTCCGAGTGTTCATTTCTCATTAGTTTTTGTTCAAACTTGGCAGGTACCTCTGTTTCAACATCAGGAAGATCACTGGGGGGGGTGAGAAGCCAGCAATTATCCCAGATAACCAGTTTCGCTCCTCCGGAGCCCGTTTTGCTCACTTCCGGGCCAATGTTGAACACCCTAGGGGCATTTTCTTCCAACCAAAGCTACATATCTGTGATGAGGGCATCTTGGAGGACACTTTGGCATAGTGGTCGGCCAGAAACTGTGGGTTTCATTTTTGGGCCTCTCCTTCAAGCTCTATGTTGTGACTCTTGGTTCAATGTTGCCAAATTCAAACCTTGGATCCTTGTTCTACACATCTGGGAGGACACTTTGGTATGGTGGTCGGCCAGCAATTGTTGGTTTCATTTTTGGGCCTCTCCTTCAAGCTCTATGTTGTGGCTCCTGCTTCAGAGTTGCCAGATTTCAACCATGGGGCCTTATTCTACACACTTGGGAGGACACCTTTCTATACTGGTCGGCCAGAAAATCTTCTGTCCATTTTTTGGGGTGGCCGGCCGGCCATGGTGAGTGGCTGGCCGACCAGGTGGGGTGGCCGGCCGGCCACCTCCCACAAATTTACCTGGCCGGCCAGCTTCCTGCTTTCCAGCCTGTCCCAGCTGTCCGGATATCTTTCAGCATATCCCGGGGCATCCAGGGGATATTTCGGGAGGGAAAGATTGGGTGCTTTCCCTCCCCTTTTACACCCCATTTCTTGCCTATTTAAAGGGCCCTCCCTCTCCTTCTTCAAGGTTGGAAAAATTGGTCTCAAGGAATCATCTTCAAAAACCTCCATGTCCTTGGCTTAAAACCTCAAAAAAGCTTCAAGTGTCAAGGTCTTCTCTTCATCAACACCTAGCCTCACTATCCCTACCACCACTCCAGCAGCTAGGAAGTGAATTTCAGAGGTTGAGAAACTACAAATCAAGGCCAAGAATCAAAGAAAGACAAGTCTTCAAAGGTAAGCCTTCAAAACCAACTTTTAGGGCTTTTCCTTGGTTCATTTTTATACTCTAATTGGTTGAGAATTGGGGCTCCGACCCCTACTGCTTTTGTGCTTAAAATGAGCCCCTCTACAACTTTGTAGAAGGGCTCAACCTCATTTGGTGTTTGTATACACTAGTTCCTTCAATATTCTTCAAGTTGGTAACATTTTTGCATGCTAAAATTGACCTATTTGTGTTGGTTTTTGGGGGTCCGACCCCTACTTCTTTTGTGCTTAAAATGAGCCCCTCTACAACATTGTAGATAGGCTCAGCTTCATTTGGCCTTTGTATATACCACTTCCTTCAATGTTCATCAAGTGTGCCACTTTTTGCATGCAATTTTGACCTATCTCTATTTGTTTTTGGGGCTTCGACCCCTACTGACTTTGGTCTTATTTTGACCCCCTTTACATATTCTATGAAGAAAGTTTTGTCATTTGGTGTGTGCATTGCATGTCTCTTGTTATAGCATATTTGGAGCCTATTTTGCATGGATCTTTTAACATGTTTGTGTTCTGATTTTGAGGATGTCATCTTCTGCATATATGCTTATTTTTAGCTAATATTCAATGTTGTAGAAGAAAGTTTATCCATTTGGGGTTTGCATATATCACTTGTCTCAATACCCCTCTTTTGGCCACTAACTTTGCATGCTTTGTTTGATCTATCTATGCTTGCATTTAGGCCATGTTTACTACTGAAAAATGCCATTTTTTGGGACTGTCTTGCTACTGTTCTTGCTGCCATGATCATATTTTGCATGTATAGCATGGCTATAGGCCATTTCGGGGCTTAATTTCACATTTTCGGGATGAATGCATGCTTCGAGTGTCATTTTGAATTGTTTCGGGGCTGTTTTCCCCTTTATTTAAGTGCTGAAATTCCATTTCCATGCTTACATATCATTTCCCGTGCCATTTGCATCTTTTTTTGCATTGCCTCGGTTTGCGTGCCAATGGGCACGCACTTCGAGACACCTCATTTTTATCATTCCGGCAGCCTATGTGAGCGTGGCTGAAGCTATCTCATGTTGGCGTAAGCCCAATTTGCATTTTCATGCTTGTATGCCATTGCCTCGGTTTGCGTGCCTGTGGGCGCGCATTTCGAGACACTTTGTTTTTATCCGACGGCCTCCTATGTGAGTGAGCTGAGGCTCTCCCATGTTGGTATAAGCCCATCGTTGCATTTCGTATGCCATTTGCATCATTTTTGCATTGCCTCGGTTTGCGTGCCCGTGTGCACACATTTCGAGGCACTTCGGTTTTATCCGATTTTGCATCGCACATCATCGCCTCGGTTTGCGTGCCTGTGGGCGCACATTTCGAGGCACTTCAGTTTTATCCGATTTTGCATCGCACATCATCGCCTCGGTTTGCGTGCTTGTGGGCGCGCATTTCGAGGCACTTCGGTTTTATCCGATTTTGCATCGCACATCATCGCCTCGGTTTGCGTGCTTGTGGGCGCGCATTTCGAGGCACTTCGGTTTTATCCGATTTTGCATCACACATCATCGCCTCGGTTTGCGTGCCCGTGTGCACGCATTTCGAGGCACTCTGTTTTATCCGCCTGGCATTGCGTATGCCTCTGCCTCGGTTTGCGTGCCCGTGGACACGCACTTCGAGGCACTTCGGTTTTATCCGATTTTCTCATTTGCATCGCCTCGGTTTGCGTGCCTGTGGGCGCGCATTTCGAGGCGCCTCTGTTTTATCCGATTTGCATTTCATCATTGCCTCGGTTTGCGTGCCAGTGGGCACGCATTTCGAGACACCTCATTCTTATCATTCTGGCATCCTATGTGAGTGCGGCTGAGGCCCCCTTCATGTTGGTATAAGCCCATCATTACATTTCGCATGTCATTCTGCCTCTGCCTCAGTTTGCGTGCCCGTGGACACGCATTTCGAGGCATCTCATCTTCATAGCATTGCGTATGCTAGGATTGTATGTTAGTCGCATTTCATGCATATCATGCATATTGCACGGGAAACGAGGCGCGTTCTGTACTCCGAGTAACGGAACGGTTCTCAATTCCCAAGTCACCGACACTCCGGATTACCCATGATGGAGTTAGGTTTTCATTGTAGCATTCATCTGCATTCATCCCATATTGAGTTGTGCAATCCGATTCCTCGGCCATCATGCATCGAGATGCGTGATTGGTGGCACGAGGATCGAGGCATGCATATATTTGTGAAATACACTGCTGTGCCCTTTTCCTGCTCTCTGTTGCAGCAAAATCCAGAATCAGCAAATTTTCGGAGTCCGGCGCGCATTTCGAGAAATACTGCAAACAGAGGCTAATCAGGGCATCCCAGTGGATTTCCGCGCCAGGCAGCCCAACCGGCGGCATCTATCAGAAGCAAGGCAGTCCCTGGCTTGCACGCCAGTTTTACAGCTTTTGTAATTAATTTGTTAATTAATTAGAATTTTGTAATATTCGGACTGTATATTCAGACTGTCTATTCTTTCATTTGGGACTGTATTATTATTTATTCGGACCCTCTGCGCGAGGGCATATGTTGTAATAAGGGTGTGTGAGTGTGATGTATGTCTTCCAACCCCCATTTCTTTCTCCCTTTTATTTACCCGCTTTGGATGGTTAGATATAGGGCATATTTCAATTAGCATACAGTATGACAGCATGTTTGCATCATTCATCTGTTTTGCACGCACCGGGCTCGGCGCATCATACAAACTGCATTGTATTTCAATTACAAGATGAATACATGTTAGTTGTTGCATTTCACATGCCATGTTTAGAATAGCCGAGCCTGCTATAGTTTGCATTTTTGCATGTGTTGCATTAGGCAAATCTGTATATTTTAGGATCATGCATTGATTTCTAATCAGTTTCCTGTTTTGGCTTGGAGTACTAGGTAAGTTTTATGCTTTAGCATCCTTGCACGCGTGTGAGTGTTGCCATGATAGCATGCTTGCCATGAGGCTATTTGCTTATGTGATATAACTGCCTGAATGCCTGTGGGTGGAGGTTGAGTTATTTGAACTGGGACAAATCACTGATTGTTTGTTTTAAGCCCACTAGATAGTGGCAAAATCACTGTTTTCTAAGCCCACCTGAGGGTGGCAAATCCGCATTTTAGCCTACCTGCGGGTAGCACCATCACACCATTTTCAAACAAACAAACATGAAATGTTTTGTTCCAATTCAGACGGCCCAGTCTATACTTGTTTGCTGCGAGCATCACATAGTAATCTAGGCTAATAACCGGAATAAGAACTCACAATGTTTTCAAAAACAGATATCATGGTTAGTAGAGGCCGGTCTTTGACCGGGCGAGCGGGGGTGCTCACGATGTGACCTTCCCCAATCGTACCCAAGTTCCCGAGCCGAGGCAACTTTGGTGATGACGGACACGTGGCCTTTTGGCACCGAGTCAGGGTTTCCTAAATTTCCCATTTTAAAATATTTAGGTGGCGACTCTGTTATCTGGCAAAGCAGTCCATGTTTGGCACTTCTTTCAAAAAAATCTGTTTTTCTCAAAACGATTTGCCGGATTTGGACTCTTTGATTCGAGATTTAGAACCGCAAACAAAAACCGAGTCCGAGCTGTAGCGAGGTCCCCCGCGGGCGTTGTTACAATATGCCATGTTCCATGCTTTGCCATGCCTTGTTAGAGTGGCATTCGTGCCCTAGGATCGGTCATCGGTTTGCGTGCATGCGTGCACGCATTTCGAGTGTCTCATTTTCATATTATGGCCTCCTATGTGAGTGTGGCTGAGGTCCACTCATGTCGGTGTAAGCCTATTATGCATTGTGTATGCCATTTCATTTCATAGCATTGTGTATGGTAGGTTGTATGTTAGCGCATCGTGTATGCCATGTTACCTCGTGCATTGTGTATGCCATTTCATAGCATTTTGCATGTTAGGTTGTATCTTAGTTGCATTTCATGCATATCATGCATATTGCATTGTATTCGGGATAGGAGTTAGCCCGAGCACGGGAAACGAGGTACGTTTCGTACTCCGAGTGACGGAACGTGTCTCAATTCTTAGTCGCCGACACTCCGGATTGTCCATGATGGAGTTAGGTCTTGTTGTGTTTTCATGTGCATTCATTCCATATCGAGTTGTGCAATTCGGCTCCTCGGCCATCATGCATCGAGATGCATGATTGGTGGCACGAGGATCGAGGCATGCATACATTTGTGAAAATACATTGCCATGCCCCTTTCCTGCTCTCTGTTGCAGCAAATCAAGAATCAGCAGTCTTCCGGAGCTTGGCGCGCTTTCCAAAAATTATTACAAAACAGAGGCTAATTGGGGCATCACAGTGGATTTCCGCGCAAAGGCAACCAGGACATGCATCATTCATCATCTGAAGAAGAGTCAAGGCAGTCACTGGCTTGCATGCCAGTCCCTGGCTTGCATGCCAGTTTATTGTTTTCCTAGTTAATTTTGTTAATTAATTAGGAATTTGTACATATTTTGGACTGTATTATTTATTTGGACTGTACTATTTGGGATTGTATTATTCTTTCAGACCCTCTGCGCGAGGGCATAATTGTAATAAGTGTGCGTGTGTGTGATGTATGTCTTCCAACCCCACGTCTTTCTTCCCTTTTATTTACCTGCTTATGATGGTTAGATTAGGGCATGTTTTAATTAGCATACAGTATGATAGCATGTTTGCATTCATTCATCCGTTTTGCATGCACCGGGCTCAGCGCATCATGCTAACTGCATTTGTGTTTCAATTCCAAGTTGAATACTTGTTAGTTGTAGCATTTCATATGCCATGTTTAGAATAGCCGAGCCTGCTATAGTTGCATTTTGCATGTGTTGCATTAGGCATTTCTGTATATTTAGGATCATGCATGGATTTTTAATGAGCTTCTGTTTTGGCTTGGAGTACTCGGTAAGTTTTATGCTTTAGCATCCTTGCATGCGTGTGAGTGACTGCCATGATAGCATGCTTACTATGAGGCTAATTGCTTATGTGATATAACCGCCTGAATGCTTGTGGGTGAAGGTTGGGTTATTTGGATTGGGACAATGCATTGATTGTTTGTTTTAAGCCCACTAGATAGTGGCAAAACCATCTTTTCTAAGCCCACCCGAGGGTGGCAAATCCACGTTTTAAGCCTACTTGCGAGTAGCACCATCAAACCATTTTCAAATAAACAAACATGAAATGTTTTGTTCCAATTCAGGCGATCCAGTCTATACTTGTATACTGTGCGCATCACATAGTAAACCTAGGCTAATAACCGGAATAAGAACACACAATGTTTTCAAAACTAGATATCATGGTTAGTAGAGGCCGATCTTTGATCGGGCGAACGGGGGTGCTCACGAAGTGAGCTTCCCCAATCGTACCTAAGTTCCCGAGCCGAGGCAACTTTGGTGATGACGGACACGTGGCCTTAGGCAAACGAGTCAGGGTTTCCTAAATTTTCCAAAAATAAAATATTTAGGTGGCGACTCTGTATTTGGCAAAGCAGTCCATGTTTGGCACTTCTTTCAAAAAATCTGTTTTCTCAAAACGATTTGCCGGATTTGGACTCTTTGGTTCAGATTGAGAACCGTGACACAAATCGAGTCCGAGCTGTAGCGAGGCCCCCCGCTGGCTTGTCTACGCCATCTTAGTCATCTTTTCCAAGAGTCCAAACACTTCTTCCCCAGTTCTTAAAATACGAAAGAAGGCATGGTAAGTACGAATGGTAGGGGATTGACCACGCTGTAACATCTCATGGAAGACCTCTCGGGCTTCATCTACTTGGTGGGCCCTGCAGAGATGCTTGATAAGTGAGTTATAAGTCACAACATTCGGAGCAATACCCTTTTTTTCCATTGTTTTCAAGAGATTGCAAGCATCCTTCACACGCCTGCCTTTAGCAAGAGCGTGAATGACTGCATTATAAACTTTCCTATCAGGAGCAATATCAAGTGCCTTCATCTTATTGAAAAGCTTGAGCACCTCATGGAGGTTATTGGATTTTGAATAACAAGAAATGATACTTGAATACGATACGACATCGTGTGCAACACCTCTCTCATTCATCTCCCTCCAGATTCTCTTCGCCTCACGTGGACTACAGATAATGTTACACCATCCATTGAGAATAATGTTAAAGCTCTTGGTATTAATTGGGAATACATTTTCGTTGCAGAAGAGCATATGCTCTGCATCTTTCACATTTTTGTACCTACATAGGGCGGAAAGAAGGTTGTGGAATTCCTCCATCCAAACATCAAATTTGAACAGTTTATGAGCATAGAAAGTGTTTATAGCCTTCCCAACCTCATGTACAACACAATATCTCCTAATCAAGATCAACAACATCTGAGGAGTCACAAGAGATTGACCAGTCCTACCGCCCCTCATTTCATCAACCAAGGCCCAAGCAGTGTCAAACTTTCTCATTTTCGCGATAATTGAAATCATCGAGTGGTATTCACACAATGAAGGCGCGTAATTCGGCTTCTTTGCAGCCCAGAGAAAGAAAGTGAATGCTGATTCCCAGTCATTGCGCACCTGAGAAAGAACCTCCACAACTAAATCCGATGAGGCAGTGACATTACACTGCTCGAGCTTGTTTTTCACTTGAGGTCTATTGCTTCCTGGGTCCTGTAAAATATCTAAAATGGTTGCTACATTTGGGGCAAGACCCTGATCTCGGAAACCAAGTTGTCCATCTGGGTTGTCATCATCATCATCATCAAATTCAAATTCACTGTTTTCACTATTGTCACCATCAACATTTCGATTTTTGAAGACTGAGGACGTAAATGATGAAAGAAAGATTGTGAACCCAGGAGATCTCAAAGGGCTTGTAACAATTCTAGTAGAGTAAGAAGGGGGGCTCAAGTTAAATTGGATTGGATTAAGACATTTTGAATTGAAATGGGTACGAAAAGTAACAGAGAACAAGGTGAGAGTAAATCTTCTTCTGACATCCCCCAACATCACTCCCTTTCTAGCTTGAATTTCTCCATTAACATACAAAACCACAAAATTCTCTCGAGCACCAACTGTTCAATAAAATAACTAAATGAACACAAACATCGATATTATAGACCGAGTATCAATTCCTTCTTACCTCTCTCTCTCTATCGGTGAGACTGGAATGCAAATTCTTTCGATCACTTCAGATAACTCACAAATCATGGATTGTGCTAATCTACAGAAAACATAAAAAAGTTGCAAGAATTTTGAGTTAAAAAACCAGTTCTTCGTGGAGTTGTAAAGAAGCCCAACAAATGCGTATGGGGATTCTATATGCACTTAAAAAATGTTATTTAGGAGGCGCAATTTTTTAATATTTTCTAATAAATTATTTAGAATTATAATTTATTTTTAATATATTTTATATTTTTTCATAAATTATCCTTTCAAATAAAATTATAATTTATGATATACTTAAATAATAAACAAATCAAACACTTAAAATTACACTATTTTGAAAAATCATTTCAATTGACTAATTAGTACAACCTTAATTCATCACTATAAGTACCTAAAACTCATTTGCATTATTGGAAGTTTGTTTTATTTATTTATTTATTTAATTTCTGGTTCAAATTCACAAAATCTGTAAGTGTGCACATACTCGCACACTATGTATATGTTCAAGTACCTATTGAACGAAACTAAAGTTATAGATTTTGTATTAAAAGTTATGAATTTTAATTTTTTGTACAGTATTTATGATTTGGATTGTTTAAACTTTCTTGTATTTGTAAGTAACAACATAATAACAAACAATGATATTGATGATAAGGATGAGTTTTGATAAGGTAATTGGAGTTTTGAAGTGAGGGAGAAAGATGAAGAAAAAATGATAAAAACTTATGAAAGAAGATAAAGAGATTTGAATATCAAAAACACATATGAGTGATTAAGGTGTACCATAAAAAAAATATATTTTATTTTAAAATTTAATGTGTATTTTCTTTATTAATAAATTTACATTAAAATATAATAGAAAATAAATTTTTAAAATTTTAATTAAATATACATGTTACTTTTTGAGTCAAATAGAATCACACCCCAAATGTGTATGGTCTATTAAAATTATATAAGCTAATGGAAAGAAATCTCCCAAGTGACCGATTCACTTGACGATAGTAGCACGGCCCAAGTACGTATGCTGGCCTAAGCATATATATTAGGGATGAGCATGGTCCGGATTAGATTGGATTGGGGTAAAATCAGGACTAATCTGTTATTTACGGTTCTTGAAAAATTGGAACCAATCCAATCCGTTTAAATCATAGAACCAATCCGAACCAATCCATTTAAACACGGATTGGATCGGTTTAGGATCACGGATTCACATAATTAAATAACAAAAATATATATATAACACTTTAATTTCATAAAAATATAAACATAGCGCTATATTAATTCCACAATAGCAACATGTCTTTCTATAATAGCGACATACTGTTCTAGAATTTAAACAACTATAAGAAAATTGGTTTCACCATAAATATTTAAACCATTACAAATTAAAATTAAAAACTAACAAACAAAAGTAATAAAATAAGATATTATGCGGGTTTAGGTTTGAGTTTAGGTTTTATATGGAATAAGAGAAGATGTTATGGGAGAGGATGTATAATAAAAATATAGACTATTTGTATACGGTCCGGATCGGTTCCAATCCGGAACCGTAGGGTTCAATCCGGAACCAATCTGTGGACTACGGATTTTTAATTCTTCAATCCGGAACCGAATCACGGATTCAAAAAATCAATCCAAGCCTATTGAATTGGACTGGACTGGATCGGATTACGAATTTCACGGATTCCTTACTCAGCCCTAATATATATATTCGACTAATAGTGTCTGTCTCGACTAGACTGATATGATGTTAAATTTGAAAAATATAAATATAAATTTAAATTTAAATTTAAAAGTATTGTGTTGTTTAAGTAATAAGGGTGTTGTCTTGTCTTGTATTTTAAATTGGCTAAAAGGGTATTTTCAAAAAAATCAAAATATCACATTATCTCAATAAGTTTTACTCCAATTTCGTTTAGACAAATTGAAGAAAATAAAAAATCTTTCTTGTTTTATTTGGTTTGTAAATATATATATATTATTGTAAGTTATATTACTTAAATAACTTTTTATGTTGTAGCCCATTCTCATCATCAATTTTTGTAAAACAAGTATAACGCAGTGGATAAAAATATCAGATCATACATTAAGTGATAGAACTTGAAGCGAAGAATCTTGTGGGTAAATCACGTGCTTCAATAAATGCGAACAACGAACCGCCAGCAGTGGAGTGATACCACAATATGAGTATACCCACACAAGTCACAGTGCAAAGGTTGGATCATTCTCATAATGGGAAAGAGTTAGAGAGAGAGTCTGGGAAAAAGGTTATGGGTAAAAACACATAACGTATATCAATATATTATTTAAAATATATAATATGATATATAACCATATATATCAATCTATCCATATCAGTTGATATGATAGATATAGATATCATGAGTGGTTATCCAAATAAATTTTGAATTCAAATTCAAACTTACATGGATAAGGTTCAAAAAGTTCATGGGTCATGCCACATGGGCGCCCAATTTCTAACATCTCTCACTCGCACATGAGTTGACATGACATAGCCACATCTCTATCTCAATCTCCCCAAATATTAAACAATCACATACTAGCCAATGAACCGTGCGACCGCTGAAAAACACTTGCATGTGGGAGCTCTATACTAGAAACTCAAAAAGAGCCAACATAGAGACATCAACCCAAAAAGAATAGAAATAGTGTCTCTCATATACCCCAGACCCATCTAATTACACTGGTCCAAAAAACATCTCTAATCCCTCAAAAGAGCATGTTTGACCCTCTCAATTCTTGCAATATATTCACACTCAATCCGCCTCTCATTCAGAGCAATGTGAATTGCCGTCAGTTAATATACAATAGTGGTGTAATACTAGATGATCTTCCCTTTGCCCTCATGCCATTTAGTTTAGGATTGACCGCTTTCCCAGTGATGTCCTTTAAGGCCGAATCATACATGACCGCAGACAACATACCAAAGTAGCAGAACATCAACGCCTTACCTTATAACATAGTCAAAAGTCACAAAAGGGCACATAAATGAAAGTCATATCAATAATGACATGTAAGACTCACGTGGTGAGGAAACAGGGATCCATTCTCTCACCTCGTTGCTTAGTCGCCAAGCACATATAGTATGAATACATGTCATGGTGGAGTAACTCTTCCAAAAGAGTGACGTCATACTCTATACACCGTACAGATCTTAGTCTAGTTGCTTTCTAGCGCCTAACCCGAATTCTCTATTTGCTCGCCTTCCAAGTGCCAAATAAGATCTCGCATCTGGCTAATCATAACAAGTATAACATGGAAAGTGGGTATTAACATCCATGTTTGGTCCTTAACATGACCTCATCTTGGTTGTAACCAAGGCGACATACATAGTAGATAATTTAAGCCTTTCTTGGCTCCAAATAAAAATAAACCACTAGTCTCATCCTTGCTCGCTCCCAAGCGCCAAGGGCGATTGCTCGCGTGAGTGAGCCAATCTTGCCTGCTGACATCATCATCTGCTAATCATTATGACACAAACCATAATAGTGTCAACATCCCATCATCTCACAACAAGTAAGTGATCGATTTTAAAAAACACGACCACAGTCTGCGCAATTCTAGATTCCAAACATAAGCCTTATCAGCATCTCTTGCGATAAGCATATACAACGGAATCCTCCATGTGCGCCTTACATGAAGTGGTTCAAGATAACTACCTCTTGCGTAATTACCTCTCTAAAGATATTTTGGCGACCAATCTGTGTTCATTCAAGATGCACCCAACTAGCGCAGAGAATCTTACAAGGAGCAAATTAATATACTACTAGTAAAGCATTCTATCCATAGTCTAATGAGCAAGGTCAATGTCTAAACTACTCAGTTGACCATTTACCAAAGATAACACTTAATAAGACCATGATATTGAAAAATAAGACAAGATCTCTCAACCAAGTTAAACTAAAGAAATTTGGCCATGTGGTATATCTGTTTATTAGCAGAAAATCCTGTGACAGCATGATATATGCCAATTAAACATTTTGCAGAAAATTTACAAACAATACAATCCACTTATAAATGGGGCATTGGGGATATATAAATATATATAATCTATTTTCTCATTTAAAAATAATGCACAATAATTGATCAATATGTCATAGAATAACCAGCTTAAAATTCCAGAAAACATGGAGATCAATATATCATGTTGAAAGAAGCTTGGTTTAGGAATTGATAATATCCATATCAAATAATATTGACAATGTATCCAAACTATTAGCAGCAATATAATTTTTAAAAAAAGAAAAAAGAAAAGCCAAGTTATAGCTTTAAACTACTCAAACCAAACACACTGTGCTTTCATCTCACAAGTTGTATAACATCTCTCAAAAAAAATATAACTTTTTTTACTATGTGCAAGTGCACATTATAATCTCTTCCTAGTTTATATGAACTGTTTATATGTAATGGGGTGATGCGAACAATTTATGTCAAACTATTTAATATTACTTTTGATTAACTCTTATTAAGTATAAATACTTTAAATAAGTTAATTATTTAAAAAATTAATTTTATTTTTTAATTATTAATTTTTAAATTTTAACGCGTTAAGATATGGAGCAAAGACGGTTTTACATACAGGGGCAATACATTGAACCTCCATTAAAAATGTGGAACTTATTGGCTTGTTTGTCAATTGGGTAAGTTTGGATCAAAATATTGAATGTTAAGGCGATAAGAAACATTGACCTCAAAGTCATTTGTTGCATATTCACTATGAAAGTCATGGTCTAAATCACAAAAGGTGTCATGTCAAAGCAAAACAAAAAAAAAAAAGAAAAAAATTATATATGTTAGAAATTATTTTATATTTCTAATTTTTGAATCACTGATTTACATAGTGTTTAGTTGAAGAATTTAAGAAGAAATTTAGAAAGGAAAAAAAAAAAAAAGATAGGTGAAATGTTAATAAAATATACGTATATTTTATCTAATTTCACATACATTTTTTATTTTCTTTTCAAATTTTCCAACCAAATACAATGTTAATAAGATTCTCTTGGGATTTATAAATTTAAAATTTGAAATGAATGAATTTAACATCAATAATTTAAAGAGTCTTTTATTTTAGAAAGTAGGAAAAAAGTTAACTTCTTTTGACTTTTTTTTTAAAAAAAATTGTGCAAAGAAATTAGAAAGTAATGTGAGTCAAATAAACTAATAAACTGACTTGTTTCATAATTGTCAAAATAGGCCTAAGTCTATATCATATTTTAGATTTAGATACTAAAGAATAAATTTGAAAACTTTATGGATTTCAAATAATTTCTTTCTTTTACTTTTTTTTTTTAAAAAAATTGTGCAAAAAAATAAAAAAATAATGTGACTCAAATAAACTAATAAACTGACTTATTTCATAGTTGCCAAAATAGGCCTAAGTCTATATCATATTTTAGATTTAGATACTAAGAATAAATTTGAATACTTTATGGATTTCAAATAATTTCTTTCATAAAAAAATTCTACTTGTACAAAGATTTTAACAAAATACATAAAATTATCTCTATTCAACCCTCACCCTCAATAACTAACTTTTTTATAATTATATAAAATTAGATTTCAAATTTCTTGATTTGAAATTTACCCATTCAAAAAAGAGCTTGAGTTTAGGTTTTGCTTGATATATATAGAACAAAAGATTACATGTACGGAGTAAAAATTTTACTGTGCTGATGATTCCATATCATCACTGACGTATGAGATTACTACTTAATCATTAAACTATATACAAATAGTGAATCTTACTATTCAAATGTAATTATTCATTCTAAATAAATCCACAATAGTAACCAACTGAGTTGTTTGGCCAGAATATTTGTATCTCATTAGAAAATCAGCGATTTGAATTTCTATACCTAAATATGGTGCACAGTAAAATTAATCATATGATAATTTGTCAAATAATAGATGACATAACATCACTGTCATAATAAATGTTAAAAATATCAATTTAAATAGTAAACCATTGCAAAGTGTTGTTAGTTGAAATCCATTTGATTGACTAAAAGAAGTCTATTTACTACAGTTGCAACAAACAAATCTTGTGAGGAAAATTTCCAAGTGATTTCTTTATCTTATGTGAGTTGCAAAATATACATGATTGCCCCTCCAAGAAACAAAATATATTTGAGTGATGGCTTGTCACCCAAAGAGGGTGAAACAAAACTATAATAATGAGAAAGTAAATAACCCAGGGGGTGTGGTGGAGTGGAAGGGACTCCTCCTCCCTTAACCAAGTGTCGGGGGTTCGATTCCCACCTTGGGCATGGAACAGCTTTAAATCCTTGGGCCAGCCCCCACCTTGGGCATGGAACAGCTTTAAATCCTTGGGCCAGCTGTCCCACCCTTCGAGGTGCCTACAAATCAGCGAAGGGATTAGTCTCCGCGGTCGGCGGGGATACCCTGGGGAGACCTAAAAAAAAAAAATAATAATGAGAAAGTAAATGGAAATCGAAAACGTGGAAATCACATGGAGCTGCCTCCTCTTATCTGTACAAGATTTAAATATCTTTGGTCTACATCTACCCCTTATTTGTTGTGGGGGAAGAAAAATAGAAATGTTATACAAGTAAATTTTATTTATAGATTGGTCTAATAATTGAGTTGATTCTAAATATTATTGTATGTCACATGAACTTGTAATAAAAAAAAATTATATATATATTGTATAACATTTTCAAAGGGAGGAGAAGCTTCTCTCTTTGTCCCAGTTCAAAAAAAAAAAAAAAAGCTTCTCTTTGTCAAATTAAGGTGAGAAAGACGGGCTTAGTACGCAAATAAAAATTTAATTTCATGTATTCTCAACAAAAAATTGTGCAGCAATTTTATCACAAAAATAAATATATGGATTAAAATTATTCAACCCAAACCAAACCAAATTAAAAAATAAAGATTAAATGACAGAAATAATTTTTTTTTGGTTTTTGCTTGACAAAAACCAAAAATAAGAACAAAATGAATAAAAATTTCCAAAACAATATGTTCATTAGGTCTCTTTTCCTTCAACAAATTCTAGATTCAAACATAACCCAAAATTTATCCCAAAACCCTCCGTGATAATCTCACATTTCTAGATCATTCAAAGACATAACAAGAAAGCTGGACCAACACATCATTTCAAATTTTACTATTTCCCCATGAAGAAATTCCTGAATATAACTAAAATAATTAAATTACATATTGATTGAGGAATCTTATCAATAGTGGTGAAATTCCAAATAAATCTATAAGAAAATACCTATTCATTTTCGTCTCATTTTTCCAACCTAACCAGACAAAAGCAAAGGCCTTGAGAGAATCAAAACCAATTCCCAAATAAGAAACTGTCACAAAACAAGAATTATAATCTCTCACGTGACACAGAAAATAAGTGAAAAGATATTATGAACAATGACATCGAGCATACAGTTGATGAGGTCTATGCACTTTGCGGGAATTATTGTTTCAGTGCCAACGCCTTAATAAAATGACGATGGAAAAAACAAATTTTAAAATGTCACATCCTTGTTTTGACAGCTCAATCATACAACCCTTCTTGTTCCCATACATCAACAAGAAAATCTACCATCTCCTGTCATTTTAATCCAAAAGTCAGGAGGAACAAGAAGCTAGTTTGCACAAAAAATGACAGTAACCAAACAGCAAACTTACAGGGAGAGGGATGGTCTGCGGAAAAGGTTTGTTGGTCCCAAGTAAACTCTCATAAGTTGCATTCGAACAACAAAAGATAAAAAAATAATCATGTAAATATAGATATCACGAGTCAATAAAACCTGTGATAACATCATAAATGATGATCAAGTCACATTGCAATGAGAAACAAGAAGAGAAGCTTCAAGGAACTATAAATAAAGATGACAAGTTTGCACTTCACATAAATACAAGAAAGGCAAAGTAAAACACCTTAGTTTGGGTTTGGGAACTTGTGTACGGTTTTGAAACCTCTTATTTCCAATCCATTGCTGTCTTGTCTGATTCCAAAGAAGAAGACCTGGACAAACGAAGGATTAAATTTAGTAGACAAAGAAGCACACTACTGGAGAAGTCTCATATGAGAGTGCCCTTAAAAGCTCTTTGTAACCTAGGGCAGATGCAAAGCATTTAACTTAACAGATCAGTCATATAAAACATGTATTGTGGAAGTTACTACATGCTTGTTAAATCAGAGTGGCATGGATATTGGGGCATTTTCAAAATTTGATCAAATGCCCAGATTCCAGAGTCCACAGACCAAAAATAGAAAAATATGAAGTGGTTCCAACCATACATCTATCCAAAGAAAGATTGATAATCTAAATAAAGATTGATAATCATCTAGTTCACAGTTTTGGGGCCTAGAAGATATCTTAGAGGATGAGTGTCAAAAACAATGGCTAAGCAACACGTTGATTGATATTACGGGGAATGCAAGCAACCATTCTGGTAAGCAGTTAACAACAGAAAGAATTAACTTATATTTTGAACTTGCCATGATTTACAAATTCAGTAGGATTACTCGTGCTTCCAGCACAGCTGTGGGGATCTAGGGGCAGATTTGATGTGCTCATTGATGATCCACTTCTCTGGGACTGAACCATACTATTGTCCATCTCACAAGTGCTGGTGCTCCAAAAATCCTCTGAAATGCTTGATTTCTTGACTGTTCGGCCTTGAATTCTCAGTCTCTTGGATGGCTTGTCAACAGCAATTATCAGAGGGGGCTTAGTACAACATCCAAGACAACCTCTGCTCTGTTGCAAATCAGGTTTATAACCATAAAAATGATTAGTACAAAAGAAAATGGGAAAAAAAAACAATGCTTTTACATTTTTGACAAACATCTACGTTATTATTTACAACTAATTATTATTTGGTCTGTCTTAAAGTAAACTAGGCTCAATTCCTCTGCTTTTCTTTTTCTTCTCTTTTTTTCCAGCAGCAATCTCAGTTAAGTCATGTCTTCAGAAAGTAGCATCCATGAATTAACTAATAAGACCATGATATTGAAAAATAAGACAAGATCTCTCAACCAAGTTAAACTAAAGAAATTTGGCCATGTGGTATATCTGTTTATTAGCAGATAATCCTGTGACGGCATGATATATGCCAATTAAACATTTTGCAGAAAATTTACAAACAATACAATCCACTTATAAATGGGGCATTGGGGATATATAAATATATATAATCTATTTTCCCATTTAAAAATAATGCACAATAATTGATCAATGTGTCATAGAATAACCAGCTTAAAATTCCAGAAAACATGGAGATCAATATATCATGTTGAAAGAAGCTTGGTTAAGGAATTCATAATATCCATATCAAATAATATTGACAATGTATCCAAACTATTAGCAGCAGATATAATTTAAAAAAAAAAAAAAAACAAAAGTATTATAGCTTTAAACTACTTTAATGTTAAACTAATGACACAATTAGATGATATGAAGCACATGGAGCCACACATGCACAAGATTAAACGTGGTAACAAGGAAACTACAAATCACCCACTTTATTCATCAAGTTGTATAGATAACACGATTAACATCAAGAGAAAGAACAATAAAAGAACAGGAAGGAATTACAATAACATAATTAAATAAACAGAATGCCCCACATCCAACAAGTTCTTATTTGTTTGTCCCAGGGAGAAATATTTGTAATAGTCAACTAGCAGTTACAAAGTATGGGCTACCCACGGGTATTAAGGACATTGGGTGAGCCTATCATTAGCTTCATTTAGAAGAGTCAAGCACAATCCCAGCATGGGTAAAACTGAAAACAATAATTGGAATTCCAAAAATCGATTATATCAGAAGGAAAATGTGAATGCACTTACAAAAGGGAGGGTTATATATGGAAAATAGAACTATGGAGACAAGATGCTTTACACACCTTTCGAAATACTATTCATTGTTGCCAAAATCCAACATGAGTACTGAGTTCTTCCAACTATTTGGTTCTCTCAGTGAATCCTGTCATCCAGTTACTTCCTTTTCCACAGCCATACCATCCAGTCATCCACTATAGGATGTGAAATCAAATTACTGATTGTGGCTTCAATAAGTTTTATATAAACCTCCTTCCAACACTCCGCAATTTCAAACAATTCAGACTCAATAATTTAAGTTTATCTTTCCAAATTATTGCAAGTGTCTCTACCCCAAAGGTTAAGATGCCATAGATTCTAACAATATCTCCCCTAATGCTGTGTTTGGTTGGGGGATTTGGGGAGGGATTTGGAAAGGGAAAAGGAAAAGGTGTGTGAAACTATGTGAAATATAGACATGTTTTATTCACATTTCACCTACCTTTTCCATTTCTCTTTCCAAATCCCTCCCCAAATCCCCCAACCAAACACAGCATAAATGTGCCACAAATTCCTTGAAATGTTCTCAAGCACATCTGTGTTATTATGTAAATAATAAGATTAAAAAAATGGGATACCTACAAAATCTTCCAACTGTTTCTATCATAGAGATTAAGATGCCTTCTAACAATATGGTCTCTAAGTATGCCAAAAATTCCTTGAAATGTTCTCAAGCTCAGATAGGTATGTTATTATGTAAATAATAAGACAAAAAAAAAGAGGGGGATACATACATAATCCAACAAGAACCAACAATAGAAAAGAAAAATACTAAAAAATCCTATGAAGGATCATGTTCAAAAAATAGTTTGCTCTAATTCAAATCACCGAATCAAAAGCTCTACCCAGCTTACAGTGCTTATTTGTATATACTTGCAAATTAGAAAAATCATTCTTTTTACAGCTTGAGCAAATAAGATGCCTCTTTTTTAAAGAAATTATTTGGAAAACAGTCTCCCAAAATGCCAGGAAAAATATTTTTCCTTCCACACCATAGTACTTTTTATCATTGAAAACAGAATCAGTTCTTAGGGATAATGCCAAACAGACTATCGCCATGCCTATTCAGTAGGTTGAGGGAGAAATATCTGTTTACAACAATTTACCTAATTAACAGGCAACACTTTAGTTTTCCATCCAAACAAACAGAGCCCTAGTAGATGTCTGATACCCCAAAGCACAAAATATATCAAAAACAAAAACAAAGCAAATATATTTGTATCTTACAACAGAAAGAGCCCTGCATTTATACTTCAACTTATCCATCATCAACTGGACAAGAGCACAACAATAAGCTCCACAAAACCCTAAAAATGAACAACAACGCTTTTTCCCAAGGCGCGGATCCATTTGAACTGGAAAACAACACCTATTGTACATAGCTCGCATTCTAGAATTTGATGATGAAGAAACCAATTACAGATATATATATACACAATACGATAACTGGCAGTTTAGGAGCTCAAACAAACGATAGCAAATATTAAAAAAGAGAAAGACCCACAAAACACATTTCTGATTACTCATTCTTGCACTCACTTAATTGAGCTACAAGCAAACACAAGATTCGAAGAACATTAAATTACAAGCTTTTATTCTTTACATTAATTTTCTTCAGGAAAAGGAAAAAGAAAAAGTAAAGTTTGGACATTTTTAACGTTTCAAGTTGTTCCCTTTTCAAATATTTTCAAACAGAGCAAATAAGGAGAATATAAACATAATAGAGAAGAGAAAGAGGGAGAGATAGGAAACGGAAAGACTAACCCCATGCATGCGAAGATATGGCAGATCCAAGAGGGAACTGATAGACGGAGTTGCATTCAACCACAAATACAATTCGTCAGAGCACAGATCTCAATCGCCAAACTTAGAATCGAGGAAGAAGATAGATCAATAACCTGAAAAATCAGAAATTAAAAATTCGAAGCAATTTCTTTAGGATCAATCTACACTCCGTTTGGTTGCAGAGAAAAAAAAATTAAAATTTTACTAAATTTTCCCCGCTTTTCTTAGCAACCAAACGACCTGCTTAGCGAGAGAGAGAGAGAGAGAGCTGTCACAAACCATGTTCTGATTAGGGTTTTGGATGGAAAATGATCAGCAAAGCACAAAGAAAGAGGGGTTTACTGTTGTTGTTCTTTCACAGTTCTCTCCCCTCTCCTCAACTACTCCCTCCAATTACGCTATGTTTGGATTGAGTGATTTGGGAAGAAAAGAAAAGAAATGTTGAGATATGTATTTTTTTTATTTGTTTGGATAATTTAAGTGGAAAGAAATGGGAAAAAATGGAGAGAAATTCATTTCTCTTATAAGTCTCATTTTGAATAGCGAGCATGATTATAGAAAACATGATTAATAGACAAAAAGTCATGCACCTGTATAGAGTCATTAGGACCACTTGAAGTCAATAATTTGCGAGCAGTAGCCAGTGATGATTATAGAAACAATAAGATTTATCATCAACGTTGCAAAGCTAGTGCTTCCATAAAGAAAACCCCCGCTCTATCACAAAATTTCAAGTTTCAGGTTGTCGGGGAAAATCTCTTTCCCTATCAAACTTCCTGGAGGTGCCCCTGCTTTCATTGCCTGACTGACTCAGATCCACTTGATTGTTGTCTTTTGAATCTGTCACCTGATAGTTTGCAATTTGTTTACCTGACTTCCAAGTCTGAAGTATCTCATCTAACTTTGGTTCCGCCAAAAACTTCTTTACTTTCATTTCTTCATTATATTTATGTGCTTCCTCCATCTTTCCATTCAAAAAGAGCCCATGTACCAATACAATGTATGAGCTTCGGTCAGGGCCACCGTACTTGCTCATCTCACTCCACAGCTTGAGGACATTATCGAGTTGGCGCCATCGACAAAACTTTCTAATCAACATGATGCAAGTATCAGTGTTTGGATGACAGCCCATCTTAGTCATCTTTTCCAAGAGTCCAAACACTTCTTCCCCAGTTCTTAGAACACGAAAGAAGGCATGGTAAGTACGAATGGTAGGGGATTGACCACGCTGTAACATCTCATGGAAGACCTCTCGGGCTTCATCTACTTGGTGGGCCCTGCAGAGAGGCTTGATAAGTGAGTTATAAGTCATAGCATTCAGAGCAATACCCTTTTCTTCCATTGTTTTCAAGAGATTGCAAGCATCCTTCACACGCCTGCCTTTAGCAAGAGCGTGAATGACTGCATTGTAAACTTTCCTATCAGGAGCAATATCAAGTGCCTTCATCTTATTGAAAAGCTTAAGCACCTCATGGAGGTTACTGGATTTTGAATAGCAAGAAATGATACTTGAATACGATACGACATCGTGTGCAACACCTCTCTCATTCATCTCCCTCCAGATTCTCTTCGCCTCACGTGGACCACAGATAATGTTACACCATCCATTGAGAATAATGTTAAAGCTCTTGGTATTAATTGGGAAAACATTTTCGTTGCAGAAGAGCATATGCTCCGCATCTTTCACATTTTTGTACCTACATAGGGCGGAAAGAAGGTTGTGGAATTCCTCCATCCCAACATCAAATTTGAACAGTTTATGAGCATAGAAAGTGTTTATAGCCTTCCCAACCTCATGTACAGCACAGTATCTCCTAATCAAGATCAACAACGTCCGAGGAGTCACAAGAGATTGACCAGTCCTACCGCCCCTCATTTCATCAACCAAGGCCCAAGCAGTGTCAAACTTTCTCATTTTCGCGATAATTGAAATCATCGAGTGGTATTCACGCAATGAAGGCACGTAATTCGGCTTCTTTGCGGCCCGGAGAAAGAAAGTGAATGCTGATTCCCAGTCATTGCGCACCCGAGAAAGAACCTCCACAACTAAATCCGATGAGGCAGTGACATTACACTGCTCGAGCTTGTTTTTCACTTGAGGTCTATTGCTTCCTGGGTCCTGTAAAATATCTAAAATGGTTGCTACATTTGGGGCAAGACCCTGATCTCGGAAACCAAGTTGTCCATCTGGGTTGCCATCATCATCATCATCATCATCATCAAATTCAAATTCACTGTTTTCACTATTGTCACCATCAACATTTCGATTTTTGAAGACTGAGGACGTAAATGATGAAAGAAAGATTGTGAACCCAGGAGATCTCAAAGGGCTTGTAACAATTCTAGTAGAGTAAGAAGGGGGGCTCAAGTTAAATTGGATTGGATTGGATTAAGACATTTTGAATTGAAATGGGTACGAAAAGTAACAGAGAACAAGGTGAGAGTAAATCTTCTTCTGACATCCCCCAACATCACTCCCTTTCTACCTTGAATTTCTCCATTAACATACAAAACCACAAAATTCTCTCGAGCACCAACTGTTCGATAAAATAACTAAATGAACACAAACATCGATATTATAGACCGAGTATCAATTCCTTCTTACCTCTCTCTCTCTCTCTCTATCGGTGAGACTGGAATGCAAATTCTTCCAATTCACTTTAGGTTACACAGCAATGCCATTATCGAAAGGCCTATTACATGCATGGCTAGAATGGAGATTAGAGCACTTGTCAATTAGCTTCTGATGAACAACCCAAAAATGTGTAGATTCAAAGATTTGATTTGTACTCCTACTCTGGAGAATCGGAGATTAACCTTCTTTCTTCTCTCCATTAGCTATGCTATAAAAGAAATATTCATGGCGATTGCCTTGTCTACCCATTGATGCTTGATTTTTGTTCCCAACAAAATTTGCCCCCCCATGAACAATTCTTCCAAAGATCTTATCAGCTCAACTCTTGCCCCCATGCATTTTTCAACCAAAGGTCTCACTTCTTAAGGTCACCAATCTTTCTTATGTTCTCAATCAATGTGACTTTCTGGCAAAAATCTCTGAAGCGCGATAAGAAACATCATTCAAGATTTAAAATCAAACAATGCTCCTTGTTTTTTAGCTTAACTGTTTCCTTCAGAGCCATGTATACATTTTTGAAGATTATATTTCCATATTATGCATATATAAATTGAGAATGAGACAAGAATATTAAAAATCTTACAATTCCTTTTGTTTTCGTACATAAAAAATGCTCAAAAGTTCTTAAAAGTGATGACAAAATTTCAGCTTACTGGCAAGTTTATAGTTATGTGGAATATCTTCTATGCGGGATTGGTTTTTCCTTTTACTTTCATGCATTCATTATTCATTTATTTATTTTTCTAGATCAACATGTTATTGCTTTGAGATAAACACACATCATAGGATATGCACAAACACATACTTTGCAACACATTCATCAAATCCAAAGTGGATATAGTGGCAGAACCTTTTTCTGTGCAACTATTTTCTGTGAAGAAATCTTAGTACTACAATAAAATGAATATCAAATCCCGTTTCAGGAATTTCTTTCATTACATCTATTATCACTGACTACATAAACAGTATGGAGAATTCAGAGTTAATACCCTAAGAACTACATTAGTCTTTTATGCACTAACATAAGATCCAATGATGTTTGCATACATTCATAACTAATTCACAAGGTGACTGACTCTGTGTACTTGTGTGTCTGAGAGAGAGAGAGAGGTTCTGACAAACCTTTACAAAGAGGGTACTTGGAGCCAAAATAGACTGGGCATCCACACCATTAAGATAAGCTTTCACCTAAGGTATGCAAGAGCCGGCCGCTGCAGGTGCAATGCAAGCACAAAGAGCTGCAGCAGCAATTGCCAAAACCATATTACAAACTGCATATGTTGCAAATGCCTGATAATACTTGCATTAGAATTAGAGTCAACTGTAGTTACTACAACGGGTAGAAGCCAATTGTATGAGATCTCTTATGGTCTACTATTGTTTTAATATCACAAAATCAAATGAAAACCAAACTTTTCAAGCATGGGATGCAACTTCCAAGCAGCATGCAATTGATAAAGAACAATTTCAAGACATTTGGCTACAATGAATGGCCTAAACCAGCTCACTATCTGTACAAAACCAAAGGTCTGAGAATTTATCTACACAGATACACATTCTATGCATACCTAAATGTCTGATGGTGACACAGGCCAGCATGGTAGGGACTTTTTTAGGGCGGAATTTAATTAGTCATTGGCTAAAGTTTCGCAAAAACATGGGTTCTTAAAGGGTTTTCAATTGTTTAATTTAAAGAGGCCCAGTTTGGGAAGTTGACTATTTTAGTTCGTTTTTTGGCTATTTTAGCTTGGCTAAAAAAGTTGTATTTAAGAAGTTGGTTGGGTCTTTTTTTTTAATTGATTTGATGGTCGTGAGAAAAAAAGTAAAATGATTATGGGTTGAATGTGACATTTTGTCTTACTGATTACTTTAGCTTATTTTGTCTTTTAGTGGGCTATTTTAGCCCAACCGTCTTCCCAAACAGGTTTGGAGGCTTAATTAGGAAAGTGAAGGAAAAAGTTTGGGCTGTTCTGGGGCTGTGAAGAGTATGTGTAACTTTGAAATTATTGTAGTTTTATGGTCCTACGGTTAATTACTTGGGAGGAAAGGAATTGGATTAGATAAAAATGCTCGAAAAAGGAATTGAAAAGATCCAGTTGCAGGTATCGAAGTGCAGAAATCTCAGAAAAGAGAAGAACCGAACAATTACTCATAGGTCTTTTAGGAATTACACCTTGGGCTTAGGTTGAAGAACACAATCCTAAAGGGGCTCTTAAGGCTTTAACAAATCTTGACTGATTTCTCTTAATTAGGAAGCATTACATTATAATATATACGAGAAATCTTAATTTTAATAGGACTTTGGCTTCAAATTAGAAGCTTAAGAATTAGTCCTTCACAACCTATCTAAATCAACTAAAAACTATATATGAAGACCAAATTACATAATTTGATCCAAGCTACAACCTACATGCAACCACTATATCCTATGTATTCTTGAAATTACTCAAGTATCTTTGGCACATAAAATTAAAGATAACTCAAAATAAAAAGGGATACCAGCAACATATAACTCAATCAAAACTTGATTTCCAAATGTACAAAGTGGGCTCTATCTTGAGATTCAACCAATCTATCTTATTTGCTTTAAGCTTGCTCTCTCTTGAGCATCATATCTACTATCTCTGCATCACCAACTATAGGTGATACACTAGAAAATAATCGCAATTCACTTGCATCAAACTATGCAAATCAGGTCAACTTTATGATAAATCACTAACACTAGGAAATCAAAAATCTGAAAGCTGTTAAGGTATGTGTATATATATGTAATATATACAAATATATGCACAAATACATGTGTTCATACTTTCTTTCCAACTATGCAAGCATGGACGTAAAATCAAGAGAGCCACCATTGTAAATCGATTTTCAGATTTCACAAAATGTTCTTTGATTCACTATAGATAACATCATTTGTGACAGTAGGAACAAACGGCAAGAGTCCTTCAGTAAACATGATTAATAGACAAAAAGTCATGCACCTGTATAGAGTCATTAGGACCACTTGAAGTCAATAATTTGCGAGCAGTAGCCAGTGATGATTATAGAAACAATCAGATTTATCATCAACGTTGCAAAGCTAGTGCTTCCATAAAGAAAACCCCCGCTCTATCACAAAATTTCAAGTTTCAGGTTGTCGGGGAAAATCTCTTTCCCTATCAAACTTCCTGGAGGTGCCCCTGCTTTCATTGCCTGACTGACTCAGATCCACTTGATTGTTGTCTTTTGAATCTGTCACCTGATAGTTTGCAATTTGTTTACCTGACTTCCAAGTCTGAAGTATCTCATCTAACTTTGGTTCCGCCAAAAACTTCTTTACTTTCATTTCTTCATTATATTTATGTGCTTCCTCCATCTTTCCATTCAAAAAGAGCCCATGTACAATACAATGTATGAGCTTCGGTCAGGGCCACCGTACTTGCTCATCTCACTCCACAGCTTGAGGACATTATCGAGTGGCGCCATCGACAAAACTTTCTAATCAACATGATGCAAGTATCAGTGTTTGGATGACAGCCCATCTTAGTCATCTTTTCCAAGAGTCCAAACACTTCTTCCCCAGTTCTTAGAACACGAAAGAAGGCATGGTAAGTACGAATGGTAGGGGATTGACCACGCTGTAACATCTCATGGAAGACCTCTCGGGCTTCATCTACTTGGTGGGCCCTGCAGAGAGGCTTGATAAGTGAGTTATAAGTCATAGCATTCAGAGCAATACCCTTTTCTTCCATTGTTTTCAAGAGATTGCAAGCATCCTTCACACGCCTGCCTTTAGCAAGAGCGTGAATGACTGCATTGTAAACTTTCCTATCAGGAGCAATATCAAGTGCCTTCATCTTATTGAAAAGCTTAAGCACCTCATGGAGGTTACTGGATTTTGAATAGCAAGAAATGATACTTGAATACGATACGACATCGTGTGCAACACCTCTCTCATTCATCTCCCTCCAGATTCTCTTCGCCTCACGTGGACCACAGATAATGTTACACCATCCATTGAGAATAATGTTAAAGCTCTTGGTATTAATTGGGAAAACATTTTCGTTGCAGAAGAGCATATGCTCCGCATCTTTCACATTTTTGGTACCTACATAGGGCGGAAAGAAGGTTGTGGAATTCCTCCATCCCAACATCAAATTTGAACAGTTTATGAGCATAGAAAGTGTTTATAGCCTTCCCAACCTCATGTACAGCACAGTATCTCCTAATCAAGATCACAACGTCCGAGGAGTCACAAGAGATTGACCAGTCCTACCGCCCTCATTTCATCAACCAAGGCCCAAGCAGTGTCAAACTTTCTCATTTTCGCGATAATTGAAATCATCGAGTGGTATTCACGCAATGAAGGCGCGTAATTCGGCTTCTTTGCAGCCCGGAGAAAGAAGTGAATGCTGATTCCCAGTCATTGCGCACCCGAGAAAGAACCTCCACAACTAAATCCGATGAGGCAGTGACATTACACTGCTCGAGCTTGTTTTTCACTTGAGGTCTATTGCTTCCTGGGTCCTGTAAAATATCTAAAATGGTTGCTACATTTGGGGCAAGACCCTGATCTCGGAAACCAAGTTGTCCATCTGGGTTGCCATCATCATCATCATCATCATCAAATTCAAATTCACTGTTTTCACTATTGTCACCATCAACATTTCGATTTTGAAGACTGAGGACGTAATGATGAAAGAAAGATGTGAACCCAGGAGATCTCAAAGGGCTTGTAACAATTCTAGTAGAGTAAGAAGGGGGGCTCAAGTTAAATTGGATTGGATTAAGACATTTTGAATTGAAATGGGTACGAAAAGTAACAGAGACAAGGTGAGAGTAAATCTTCTTCTGACATCCCCCAACATCACTCCCTTTCTACTTGAATTTCTCCATTAACATACAAAACCACAAAATTCTCTCGAGCACCAACTGTTCGATAAAATAACTAAATGAACACAAACATCGATATTATAGACCGAGTATCAATTCCTTCTTACCTCTCTCTCTCTCTCTATCGGTGAGACTGGAATGCAAATTCTTCCAATTCACTTTAGGTTACACAGCAATGCCATTATCGAAAGGCCTATTACATGCATGGCTAGAATGGAGATTAGAGCACTTGTCAATTAGCTTCTGATGAACAACCCAAAAATGTGTAGATTCAAAGATTTGATTTGTACTCCTACTCTGGAGAATCGGAGATTAACCTTCTTTCTTCTCTCCATTAGCTATGCTATAAAAGAAATATTCATGGCGATTGCCTTGTCTACCCATTGATGCTTGATTTTTGCTCCAACAAAATTTGCCCCCCATGAACAATTCTTCCAAAGATCTTATCAGCTCAACTCTTGGCCCCATGCATTTTTCAACCAAAGGTCTCACTTCTTAAGGTCACCAATCTTTCTTATGTTCTCAATCAATGTGACTTTCTGGCAAAAATCTCTGAAGGGCGATAAGAAACATCATTCAAGATTTAAAATCAAACAATGCTCCTTGTTTTTAGCTTAACTGTTTCCTTCAGAGCCATGTATACATTTTTGAAGATTATATTTCCATATTATGCATATATAAATTGAGAATGAGACAAGAATATTAAAAATCTTACAATTCTTTTGTTTTCGTACATAAAAAATGCTCAAAAGTTCTTAAAAGTGATGACAAAATTTCAGCTTACTGGCAAGTTTATAGTTATGTGGAATATCTTCTATGCGGGATTGGTTTTCCTTTTACTTTCATGCATTCATTATTCATTTATTTATTTTTCTAGATCAACATGTTATTGCTTTGAGATAAACACACATCATAGGATATGCACAAACACATACTTTGCAACACATTCATCAAATCCAAAGTGGATATAGTGGCAGAAACCTTTTTCTGTGCAACTATTTTCTGTAAAGAAATCTTAGTACTACAATAAAATGAATATCAAATCCCGTTTCAGGAATTTCTTTCATTACATCTATTATCACTGACTAAATAAACAGTATGGAGAATTCAGAGTTAATACCCTAAGAACTACATTAGTCTTTTACGCACTAACATAAGATCCAATGATGTTTGCATACATTCATAACTAATTCACAAGGTGACTGACTCTGTGTACTTGTGTGTCTGAGAGAGAGAGAGAGGTCTGACAAACCTTTACAAAGAGGGTACTTGGAGCCAAAATAGACTGGTCATCCACAACATTAAGATAAGCTTTCACCTCAGGTATGCAAGAGCCGGCCGCCGCAGGTGCAATGTAAGCACAAAGAGCTGCAGCAGCAATTGCCAAAACCATATTACAAACTGCATATGTTGCAAATGCCTTATAATACCTGCACTAGAATTAGAGTCAACTGTAGTTACTACAACAGGTAGAAGCTAATTGTATGAGATCTCTTATGGTCTACTATTGTCTTAATATCACAAAATCAAATGAAAACCAAACTTTTCAAGCATGGGATGCAACTTCCAAGCAGCATGCAATTGATAAAGAACAATTTCAAGACATTTGGCTACAATGAATGGCCTAAACCAGCTCACTATCTGTACAAAACCAAAGGTCTGAGAATTTATCTACACAGATACACATTCTATGCATACCTAAATGTCTGATGGTGACACAGGCCAGCATGGTAGGGACTTTTTTAGGGCGGAATTTAATTAGTCATTGGCTAAAGTTTCGCAAAAACATGGGTTCTTAAAGGTTTTCAATTGTTTAATTTAAAGAGGCCCAGTTGGGGAAGTTGACTATTTTAGTTGGTTTTTTGGCTATTTTAGCTTGGCTAAAAAAGTTGTATTTAAGAAGTTGGTTGGGTTTTTTCTTGTAATTGATTTGATGGTTGTAAGAAAAAAAGTAAAATGATTATGGGTTGAATGTGACATTTTGTCTTACTGATTACTTAGCTTATTTTGTCTTGTAGTGGGCAATTTTAGCCCAACCGTCTTCCCAAACAGGTTTGGAGGCTTAATTTGGCAAGTAAAGGCAGAGTTTGGGCTGTTCTAGGACTGTGAAGAGTATGTGTAACTTTGAAATTATTGTAGTTTTATGGTCCTACGGTTAATTACTTGGGAGGAAAGGAATTGGATTAGATAAAAATGCTCGAAAAAGGAATGAAAAGGTCCAGTTGCAGGTATCGAAGTGCAGAAATCTCAGAAAAGAGAAGAACCCAACAATTACTCATAGGTCTTTTAGGAATTACACCTTGGGCTTAGGTTGAAGAACACAATCCGAAAGGGGCTCTTAAAGCTTTAACAAATCTTGACTGATTTCTCTTAATTAAAAAGCATTACATTATAATATATACGAGAAATCTTAATTTTAATAGGACTTTGGCTTCAAATTAGAAGCTTAAGAATTAGTCCTTCACAACCTATCTAAATCAACTAAAAACTATATATGAAGACCAAATTACATATTTTGATCCAAGCTACAACCTACATGCAACCACTATATCCTATGTATTCTTGAAATTACTCAAGTATCTTTGGCACATAAAATTAAAGATAACTCAAAAAAAAAAGGGATACCAGCAACATATAACTCAATCAAAACTTGATTTCCAAATGTACAAAGTGGGCTCTATCTTGAGATTCAACCAATCTATCTTATTTGCTTTAAGCTTGCTCTCTCTTGAGCATCATATCTACTATCTCTGCATCACCAACTATAGGTGATACACTAGAAAATAATCGCAATTCACTTGCATCAAACTATGCAAATCAGGTCAACTTTATGATAAATCACTAACACTAGGAAATCAAAAATCTGAAAGCTGTTAAGGTATGTGTATATATATGTAATATATACAAATATATGCACACATACATGTGTTCATACTTTCGTTCCAACTATGCAAGCATGGACGTTAAAATCAAGAGAGCCCCATTGTAAATCGATTTTCAGATTTCACAAAATGTTCTTTGATTCACTATAGATAACATCATTTGTGATAGTAGGAACAAACGGCAAGAGTCCTTTAGTAAACATGATTAATAGACAAAAAGTCATGCACCTGTATAGAGTCATTAGGACCACTTGAAGTCAATAATTTGCGAGCGGTAGCCAGTGGTGATTATAGAAACAATCAGATTTATCATCAACGTTGCAAAGCTAGTGCTTCCATAAAGAAAACCCCCGCTCTATCACAAAATTTCTAGTTTTAGGTTGTCGTGGAAAATCTCTTTCCCTATCAAACTTCCTGGAGGTGCCCCTGCTTCATTGCCTGACTGACTCAGATCCACTTGATTGTTGTCTTTTGAATCTGTCACCTGATAGTTTGCAATTTGTTTACCTGACTTCCAAGTCTGAAGTATCTCATCTAACTTTGGTTCCGCCAAAAACTTCTTTACTTTCACTTCTTCATTATATTTATGTGCTCCCTCCATCTTTCCATTCAAAAAGAGCCCATGTACCA